>DVQM01001220.1:0-12769 GCA_018231645.1 Heliconius ricini | reverse complement strand
GGTTTTGATTTATATAAATATTGAGATATTATAAAAGTAATATTAAGTTTCTGAAATAAAAAAAAAATAGCTTTACAACTAGTTTAGTATATATTTTTGAATGTTTGAATTATTTCTAGGGTTCAAGAAAAAATTTAGATGTTCCTAACGGAGTACTTGTCATACGTAACGCGACGAAAGAAGACAGTGGCACGTATGGGTGTACAGCAACTAACGATATCAGCGAGAAATCCATCGACTTACCAGAGACTGCTTACTTGAATGTACAGCATGAAGGCCGAGGAGGAATTCGGTGAGGATATGATTTTATATTTTCTTCTATATATTTCTAACATTTCTTACACAAAAAAATATATTCTTCATCTTTACTTAGTATATTTTTAACAGAAATGTATATTTGTTTTAAAAATATTGTTGTTAGAAGTAAAACTAAATTCGTCTTTCAAATCGTTGTGTTCTTAACTGTGGCATTTAAGACCATTTTTTTTTAAATTATATAAGTGTAAGTGTAGTGTAACTTGGAAGCCATCGTTACTATAAAATTGACAAGGTTCGATTCCCAATAGGTGTAATGAATTATTATTTATTAATATTTTCATTTTTTCGTTTTGGTAACAAAATAAAGCACGGTATTGAGTTCCACCAGTCAACAGTGACAGCTTTCAGCGGAAAGTGTAAAACTGAGTGTCTTAACACAAGGCCTCCTGCCTATCTTGCTACATGCGGGATACAGCAAGAAGCTGAAACAAGAAATACAAAAAAATGTAATGATCATTAAATTCATACAATTTCCAATAGATTTCTAGAAACAGAAGACTACGTGGGAACTATAGAGAAGAAAACATTAACAGTGTCAGTACTACCGGACGAAGCGTTACGGTTGTGGTGCGGCGTGGTGGGTACTCCGCCGCCAAGAGTTACGTGGAGTAGGGATGGAAATGATTTGCAGGAACATGCTCAACTGTTGGTTGTACAGTCTTTTACTGTCGAACATGAGGTTAGTTTCAGTTTTATGTTAAGTCCAATAAGTAGAAAAAAATTGGTTCTGTTTTGATTTTCGAAGGTCAGATAATATGGAATCGACGAAGAGAAATAAGAAAATCTGAATACTGATAAGTGATAGTAGAGGATAACTGAAAATAAGATCAATGCTTTTATATTACTCATATTATGTATCTATAATCGAGGCAAAGCGCGGCGTTGAGTTCCGCCAGTCGCACACGATGCCTTCAGAATTCGGCGGAAAGTGGGGAACGGAGTGTCTCAACACTAGGAATATACACATACTGCTGTGTACATCTATATGTAAATAAAAATCAACCTAACTTAAGAAGGAATGGAAACATAAATTATTTCTTTTTCTCGAGTGGGAATCGGACCCACAACCTACAGCGTTTACAGTCACTTTTTGTGCCCTGTGCCATGACTGGCCCTTATGCATTGAATATAAATTTAGTTAATATGTGCCTATTAATAAAAACACATGTTTCAGGGAACATACACATGTTCAGCAGGTGGAATTCATCGGTCATGGAAAGTTTTAGCATTACAACCTCCCCATTGGGAGGGTTCTGCTACGAAAGACACTGTAGGGGAAGGATCCGAGGCGAGAATCGAATGCGGTACCCCTCACGGCCAACCACCACCTGATGTCCACTGGATTTTGAATGCTGAGCTCATTAAATCTGGAAAAGGAATAAGGGCTACAGGTTAATATATTATACAGTATATTTTTAGAATTCTATCACATCAAAAAACAGAAACCTCATTGGATCACTTTGTCCATTTGTCTATATGTCTGTCGATCTGTGTTTATATCGCTAGGTTGACGTTTTGTATGTTTTCTAAAAAATCTTATTACTTTATTATTCAAATACTAAAAGGGGTCGTTCATGTATTGTTAAGCACTATAGAGGGGGCGGGAGTCATGCTTTTGCTTATTTTTGACATTTGTATAAAAATGTTAACGGGTACGTAGCGGGTTTCGAATCCGCGCCTCTTGGAAACCGGCCAGGCGCTCTGACCACTAAGCCATACGTTCTCATCAAGCTACGTCGAGTTTTTTTATACTAACAACATAAATAAATTGTAACAAACGTATAAAAAATATACAGTCGAATTGATAACCTCATTTTCTTACGGAAGTCGGTTAAAAAACAAAATTCATTAAACCAAAAATTGCATATACCAATGTTTACGTAAGCATGGGAAGGGGGACGCTGGTGGGCAATAGAATTGCTTATTTTTAATAACATGGGGGAGGTGGAAGTAAAAATTATATGTTTAAGTAATACTTGAACACCCCCAAAACATTCTATTAGAAATATATTGAATACAATATAGTTCTAATAGAAAAGTTCCAATAATATGACATTGGGTATAAGTTTCATAGAAAAATAATCACAAATAGACAAGCCCTATCGGACTTGAGGATTGATATATGTAAAGTCATAAGTACTTTAATTTAATTATGAATACGAGGGAAATAATATATGCAGATCAACCAATTCACTGGAATGGAAAACAAAATCCATTATATTATTGGGATCAAAATGAATAAATTTATTATTATATAACCTCACATTAATTAAAACGATACTTATAGATACAGTTATGATTTATGAAGCAAGAGTGAATGGTAATGGTGGTCGCAAGTGGTAACCTAGGTTGACTTTTTTCCAGTATCACGATACGGGAGGAAGGTCACGTAAAAAGTATGCGTACCTTCATTCATGAAAAGAAGGTTGTTGACAGAGAAAAGCGGTTTTAAACGTGGACTAAAAAAGAAACAAAAAAATATTTTTAAATCTCCAGCTACAAAATTTTAACTTTATTTTAAAGCTAGCTTCTTACTTTAAAGCTTTCTTAGTAATTAAAAAGTTTTAGCCTTTGACCTATGGGCTATAATGCGTTCACAAAGAACATTGTCAACAGCGATACGGAAAATGATTGTTAAAACTTTGCTGTTGAATAAAAATTTGGTTGAAATTATTATATACTTATAATAAGGGAACCACTTAAATATTTAAAATAAATACGTATATTTATATTTATGTATATGTAGTTATAAATATAACATAGAAGAATAGGTATAGGGAACCTAGGTTAAAACACTCCGTTTCCCACTTTCTACCGAAGTTTTCGAAGCATTTCGTTGAGTGGTGGAACTCAACGCCGAGCTTTTGCTTTGGTGCCTGAGCGAACTACTGAAAGTATTAAAAAGCAATAATTTCTTGGAGTGGGGATCGGACCCACAACCGTCGCGTTACAGTCACACTCTTGGGCCCTCGCGCCAGGACAATCTCTATTTGTATTCTATCTAGTACCCTTTTATGTTCACGATTACAGCTTGAAGCTTTTTTATTTTATAAATTGAATATAATGCTTATTTGGAACAGAAACGCCGTATTTGCACTATTTAAAATATAGCAGAAGACAAAATCAAACATTGTCATGCCAATATATTTTTACAAAGAGAGTGCAATTACATCATTGTTGCTCCAAAAGAACAGTACATAAAAGCGAAATACAAAAATTTATGTATTCGTGCTAAACTCAGGTTGTATTGTTAAAAAAATAAAATGGTTTTTATCGACCATTGCGCAAAACCTAAGGAGGTTGTATAACCTTTATATATACATACATATGTAATTAGTGCTATGAGATGACAATTCCGACAACCCTATTGGATAGTAAATCCGCATATATTAATGAATCCAATCAATTGACACTTTATAAATAATCTCCATATCGGTTAATTTTAATTAAAAAATAGACAATTGTAATGATGAGAAATATTTTAGTGCGTCGGTAAACTTGACTATAAATCCGGTGATTGTACGTTCGACCCTTTGGAGGAGTAAATCCTGTTTATTTCTCCGCTTTGGTTCACATAATTTACTTACAGGTTCACAGAATTCACTTTCGTAAATTACCAAGGAAAGCCCTAGAGTTTTGACATTCGATTCTCTCAAGTAACTGTAAATTCGACAATATTGTATTGCGCTAAAAGATCGTGCCATTATAGACTTCGAATTTTTATAATATATTTATTATATATTTAGTTCGAGTCTATATTTTTTAGTGCCGCAGTACTTAAGAGTTTCTCTCGACTGCTGCCTTCCGTCAGCTACCCGCCTCCCATATATATAAAATGACGATAGCGACACTCGGGTCGTCCATACATAAAGGACTCCGAATCAATATGATATTAAAAATATGTTAACTCTATTATATATAATTAACTAAACGAATTATGTGTATTGGCAATATACAATATTACTATTCATATCTATGATACATACTGTTACAAGCTTAATATAGAATCATTAATAGAAAGCTTTACGGTGTGTACCGGACACAGTAGTATTCAAAGGGAACCTAGTGTTAAGACACACCGTTTTCCATTTTCCTCACAATTCTGGAGGCATTTCGTGTTGAATGGCGGAACTCAACGCCACACTCGAGTGGGAATCGATTCCACTACCTATCGCGTTTACACACGCTTGTGCCTCTGCGCCTAAACAGTTTAATAGAAAGGCTAGTGAAAATTGTTTATTTAGTATAGCAAGGTATAAAATTAAAAATATATATTTTTAGATTCAGAATTGGTGATCGAACATGTAGAAAAACGCCACGCGGGCATAGTACAATGTTTCGCCTGCAACGGACTGGGCTGCGCTTACGACGGGGCCCTCCTCACTGTGGTGCCTGTGCAGATATCTGATCAGGTAACATCTAATTTCTTGTTTCATTAATTTTCAATACAAGTACTGTTATCAGCTTTCTTTGCTTTTGTTTTGTTTTATAATTTTTTTTGTACTTGCTCGAGAACTTCAGTTATTGAAGATAGAATTGAGAAGGAAAGCATTTATGCATATTACATTGCAATTTTGAAGTATAAATTACTTTAAATTGTTTTTTTTATAGGATTACGCAGCTGAAACACCAAAAACGCAGCACATTCCGTCGCAACCTCCAAAAAGGCACAACAAGAAAAATTCTAGAAAAAATAAAGGTACCTATATAAATATTTTCATATCTACCAATATATTTATAGATATATTTACAAATTAAATCGATTTCCAGTCGTCAATATAAATTATTTTCGTTTCCTGCTCTAGTAACGAGACAAAAAACAGTATTGAGATTCGCAACTCGATACGTCATGTCTTGAGAATTGGACGGAATGTAGGGAACGGAGTGTTGGAATTGTAAAATTAATACATGTTTTAAAGAAATTTATTTGAAATATCATGATCAAAGTAAAGTATTTTTAACCCAACAACAAAAGAAGGGTGATTAAGTTATTAAAATATAAGCTTTATAAATACTACTTCCTTATTAGGGAGCAAAAATATTATAATATTTAAATAAATTTCAGCTCTTTTGATACCCCCCTCTCGTCCGAACGTGTCAAGATTATCTAACGAGAGTGTGATGGTGTCTTGGACTCACGACAATCAAGGTCTTGCCATACAGTTCTTTAAGGCAAGTATTTAAAAATTCATCAGCATCGTTTTTATAAAGTTTTTGTAGTATTCTATTTAAAGACACCAGAGAAGCTATGCAAGAGCCCAGTCTTGGCGAAGGGGCACTAGTAGTGACAAGAAGTTTGTGATTGTAAATGTGACAAGTTGTGGGTTTGATTCCTACTCGGAAAAATAAATATTTAATATTTTCATTTCTTCACTCTGGTGTCCATGCAAACTCAGGCGTTGAGTTCGCCACAACACGCAATGCCTTCAGAGTTCTGAGGAAAATGGGAACCGGGTTTTCTTAATATTAGGTTGTTAGGTTTCCTCTGCCTATTCTTTTTTGTGAGGTATACAGCGTGAAAAGGAAAAAATAATTAAATAATGTATATATGAGATGTTGTATCATTAAATGTTTTGTTAATCACGAAACGAAATGGATATCACAAAAAATGTCTACGTATTTTTTAAACGTATATTTTTTAATAACAGACCTTCACATCTAATAAAATACTAATATGAATAATGAAATTGGCACATACCAAATTTATGGATATTTCGTATATTAGCTAAATTTTTAATTAAAGAAAATTTTTATTAAAAAATTAAATGAATTTTTATTAAAAATTAAATTTTATATATAATTTCGACTTAACGTAGAATCTATCGTATTTACGACATAAAATAAATGTTCAAATTCTACGTAAAATGGCGGTTAGTTTCGTTTATGAATTGCTATATGAGTGCAAATTAGTTTGAGATGCTAGAAATAATTGAATTTTAATTATATTTTGCAGGTTCAATACAAAGAGATAACGAATTCACCAAATTCGCAGTGGCATACAGAGAACTATGATATACCCGCATTTATTCATTCGTTTCAAATCGACGGTCTAGTTCCGGATAAATATTACAAGTAAATATTATTTCAATCGTATTTTCTTATAATAGAAAACCTATGAACCTGTATTGATGAGACGGCAAAAAGTCGACACAGCTGCGCGTGTGGCCATCCACAATTCAGTATTGGTACCGCCGCTGTTATACGGCAGCGAAGCGTAGGTATCACAGAAGAAGGATGAAAGAAAGATGAATGCCTTGGAGGTGCGATCTCTTCGTAGGATATGCCGAGTCAGCTTAGCTGTTCGAATCTGCGATGAAGATATAAACAGAATGGCAGGTACTAGCGAGCATGTCACGGTGAGAATGAAGAAAAACATGCTTAGCTGGTTTGGGCACGTTGAACAAATGAGTGATGAAAGATTGGCAAAAAAGATTTAAGATGGAAGTGAGTGGTAAGAGTAAGAGTAAGGTAGGGAGAGAACTCGGTTAACCTTCGAAAACAAAGTATCAAAGATACTGGAAGGTCACGTAAAAAGCATTAGGGCCGCTCGAAGGGCTTGTATGAAGAGCTTGATGACAGAAGACAAGGCAAAAAAGGGACGTAGAGGGACGTACCGTTTAGCGCTCCGTTCTCTCTCGCTCTAGGGATACAGCGTGAAGTTAATTAAGTAGGTGGTGATATACAATGTCAATTTACTAAATTAAGTTTAAAATTTATTGTGAATTTTACACTTTTTGACATCATATACTCATATAAATTACTTACCTATTTTAGTAAAAATATAATTACATAATTTCAATTATATATTCTATACGATTCCATGTATATTGAAAAATGATTTATATAAATCCAATTACTTTGCTTCTATTTTATTTGTTGCGCCCAATATTTTTTTGTTTCCATCTAGTTAAATTAAAATTTAATAAGAAAGTTTAATTACAATCCAATATTTTCCGAAACCGTAATTTTGAAAGTACATTGATTTATTTTTAAACTCAAATACTAACGTTATTTGTGTTTATAATTAAATTTTCTTTCTATTGTATTGGAGGATATAACGAATTATAAGGTTACATTTTAGTATATATCGCTCTCAAAATCGATGTCAGAGTTGAGAGCGGCTTACAAAGACGGGCATTATTTATTATTTATTTCATCATTGTGGACGTAAAAAAATCTGTAGAATTTACTCCCATTTAAATGCTTTAAATTTACAACGTCTCTTCGTTATAACGTTTAATAAAATATGACCAAGATGATTGAGGGTTCAAATATAATTTGGTGAAAATTTAAGTACATAGGGTACGTTTTGTAAAAAAAATAAATTAGGCGGAACGGAAGGCGGAAGTACGGAACACAGTATTTAGCCTTCGATAAGTTAAAGTTTTAAATTTTTCAGACTATTCTTCTAGTCATAAAAGAGTGAATCTTTTATGTTATAGTCGTAGTATCGATTCCAATGATATTATTAAATAATTCTACTGTATGACTGACTTATTCCACAATTTTGTAAAAATGTTATATATTTAACTACGGATTTATCTCATTTGTTTTATTTTGAATTATTATTGTACAACATTAAAATGAACATATTTTATAGGTTTCGAATAGCAGCTGTATATTCAAATCAAGACAACAAATTAGGTAAAAGTAGTGCCAAGTTCTATTTGCAAAAGGGAGGTTTTCCAAGTCCTCGAGCGCCTGTCATCGACAAAGCCTCTGCGTTGTCACCTTACAGCGTGCAAATTAATTGGACAGTAAGTTATAAAAAAATAAAACATATTTTTTTTGTTTAACTATATATAGTATGAGTAGTACTACTCATAACATAATTTGAATTATTCACTCGATAAAAATGTTAGATATTTCGTAAGAAACGAACAATAAATTGACTTCTCCTTTTTCTTTATTATTTTAAATTTCTTTTCAACATTCCTGTATGTGTTTATATATTTTTGTATATTTGTATAAGTATAGTGTTTATATGTATCAGTAGGTATAGTTAAATTGATAAATATTAACCATATTTTCATATACCGAATGTTTCACTTAACATCTCCTGCGTTTCTCCTCCTCTTCCTATGGGTTTCTGGTAGAGAATTCTATTGGAGATACACAATTTTTTGGTCTTTTTTGCATTTTCTTTCTTGTGTGGTTCATAAATAAATGAAAATGACAAAAACTATGCCTCAACCAAAAGCTCCCGGTTACTGTCACTAGAGGCGCCTTAAAGGTTAGATCGGCTCTTTGTAAATTGATAATGACGATTGCCGTCTGAATAAATGGATGCTTTTAAATATAATATTTTAATATTAGTTTTAAATATTCTGTAAAACGTCAAATGATTAAACGTATCTTAATTTTACAAACACACAAATTATATAAAAGTACTGTACTGGATTGTTCGTTATTAAAATTTAGGAATTACACAGAGGTTGTGGATGTGGTACGAACTGTAGAATTTGAAAAACATTTTGAGAATTAAGTAGAGAATAGAGAGTAAAACGATTTTATGCCTTTATGGATATTTTATAACATTATTTTATTTATTCAAACTCACTATTGGCTTCATTTTATTTATACACATGTATATAACAATTACGTTACCTAGCTTATAAAAACAGCATGATTTTATCTTTTTTTTACGATATTGCGTGTTGAATAGCGGAATTTAACGCCGCGCTTTGCCTATTCATTAGAACAAGTAAATATAAATTAATATTAAATTTTTTCGAAAGGGTTGTGCCCTGCGTGGTAACGTGTCTCATTTTTTCATGCTTTAACAAAATCATTTTCAAATTTCTTAAGTAAAAGAAATTTATACTATCCATTTTAAAAGATCCCATAATAAATGTCCAAATGTCCAAATATTTATGTAACATCGGGTATCGGTATATGCTCACATGATCTGTTTAACTTGTGTATGTACATTGTACGTATAATTACAACAATTTGCTGATTAAACCTCTGTGTTCACATTCATATATTATTGGATCTTAACTCATCGTTTAAATAACTATTGAATACCATGAAATCGATGATTTTTGTATGTTTTAATTTATTTTCTTAATTTCAATATTTTATTACTTTTAAAATATATATTGTACTAACAATACCCGTCGTGGTGCATTGACAGACCCTCTGATTTTAAACGCGACGGTTGTGAGTTCGATTTTCTAATTTAATGAATTATTATTTATTAATATTCTCATTTCTTCGCCCTGGCCATTTGCCACACAACACGCAATGCCCCGAAAAATTCGACGTAAAGTAGAGAACGGAGCGTCCTAACACTATGTTCCTTCTACCTATACTGTGTGTGGGATAAGCGTGTAAGCTGATTTGCTTTGAATGTAATAAAATAAAAATATTCTAAAATTTTGCCCTACAGTGGACCAGTGATGGTGGAGTAGAAGCGGATGGATTTTACGTGTACTACCGCGCAGTGTCGTCGGCAGGTGCATATGAGAAGGTGGTAGCGAATGCAAACTCACGTAGCCTGGTCCTGTCTCATTTAGCTTCGGACACCGCGTATGAAGTGAAAATACAAGCTTATAACTCTCAGGCCGCCTCAGATTTTAGCACTAGATTGGTAAGTAGTTGTACGTAGTGTAATGAAATGATTAAGATAATTTTCGTCGCCAGGATACGCTATGTGTACTTAGCGCCAGAAGCCGTGTTTTTTTTACTCATTTTGCTCTTAATTGAACTTTAATTACTCAAAAACTCTTGTAAAGTTTAGCATCACTTTGTAACCCGCAGTACTTGTATACTAAATATTATTATGGGTTAGATGAAATCGAATCCATAACCTATCGGATTTACAGTCACACGTTTGAGCCTGACCCGCCACGACAGGTTTCTATTCTGATTCGTTATTTAAAATTGCCTTCAAATTAAATGCGTCCAAAGCATGAATTGGTTGTACGATTGAGTTTTCGATTTTATACTACAGCGAGAGGTAATATTGAAAGCACCGATTGAGCTTATTGCCTCATATAGAATAATCCTTGTTAATACTGAAGCCAATACGCGAATATATTCATCCTTAACGTTCACTAAAGTTTTTGCGTGTTGATTTGTGGAACTCAACTCTGCACTTTGTCAAAATATACTTACATTATACATGCTAATTTTATAAAAAAAATGTTATTAAAAATAACACGAAAATATGAAATGCTAACTAAAATTATTCTATTGTTCATTTTAATGTATATGTTTACGTATTTAAGTTCTTTATATAAGCTAAGGACATAATTGTACTGAATATCAGTACATCAGTCTAGTGTAATAATACTTAAATCCCTCAAACTTGAGAAAATTGCAAAACCAATTTTTGTACTGTAAGTCTAAGCTCCGTTTGCTATAAATTGTCTTTGTTAATTTCAATTTGTTTTATTTCCTTGGACAAATTGATAAGGAAATTTATTTTATTACTTACTAGCTATTCACGCGCGGCTTCGCCCGTTTACGCTTATTGTCATTTTTTATCGAAATTATATAAAATCTTTACATAAATTGTAGTCTATGTGTTATTCTCATGTAAAAACTATGTTAGTATAAAGTTCCATCGAAATTAGTTTAGCTTTAACGTGAACAAGCATCTAACTTAACAAACTTTCACATTTATAATATTAGTAAGATATTATTTGTTAATGGTAACTTGCTAACATAACTCAGGTAAATAATATTATTTAGTGCTAAAGTAGTTAATAGCTTAAGTAAGAGTAATTTGTATGTAGCGTCGCATCCGCTTTTTTTATGAGTACTTTACAAATGTACATTTAAACATTCATGCTAGTTGCCAGTCCCGTGGTCCGTCCCTGAGGTCGTACTTCAGTACGACCAAGGTTTTAATAAATTTACTGTTTATAAAAAATCAACTCTTAAGACGTCTCCAGTTTCACGCTGTATCACGCATATAGCAGACGGAACCTAGTGTTAAGACACTCTGACTAAAACGTTCCGCCAATTTTTTTTCGAGGAATTGGTTGAGTGGCGGAACTCAAGTTCAAGTCAAGTAAAGACTGAGTTGAACCGCCGCGTTTACAGTCACACGTTTGTACTCATACGCTACGACGGCCCATGGCTTCTCTAGTAATGTCTTTCGATTCAAAAAGTGGCGGTAAGATTAGTACAAACTATTAAGTACAAATCCGGGAAAAGCAGAGATTGCTATTCTGCAATGTAAGGGATGGAATGAACTAAAAATATATCTCTTAAAGTTACAGAAAAGTAAATGATGGACTTGTGAAATTTTATATGTTATTTTTTTCTATACAAAGTAACGTATATATTTATTTGAATTATAACATAGATAATGTAATGCATTTTGTTTTAACTTTCCGTAGTTCTAAGGTACGTTTAAAAATACTTTATAAAAATATATATTTACTGACAAATTATTTATATTTCCCAACTCATAAATAGATGGTAAAAACCCAGCGAGCAGCCAGCACGGCTAGTACAAGCACAGAAGCGTCAGCAAAGGAAGAAACAAGCGGAGGTCCTCCAACCCTAGTCACAGCGGGAGGCGCGGCCGGCGCGGCCTTGCTGCTTGTACTGATCGTCACTTTGCTGCTATGTCGACGAGCTAAGAGACCGGAACCGGGAAGTGAGTTTTTTTTATTTTTTATCTGATATTTTTAAATTTTTATGACTTTCCTTACTTGCTAAGGTTAGGATTGTAAACGCGACTGATTGTGCGTTACACAATCCTCCCATCTCGAGGAAATTAAACATTTATTTAAATGTTTAATTAATATTTTTTTTTCTCAACGCGCAATGCCTCCAAAATTAAGTGAAATTGAAAAAAAAAACTCACTTGTATTACGAATAGCAGGGCATAGAGTAATGCTAGTATACTAATGCTAGTATACTAATGCTAGTATACTCCCTTCTCCAGTTTTGCTCTTGAGACTCCGTGTGTTGAGTTAACGCTGTATTTCGTTCGCCAGAGCAGGATCATAAAACTACTAACTACTGTTTATAAATTCTTGTGTTCTCGGCTACTTCTATATCAAACTCACAGTCTTTGCGTATACAGCTCAACGTTGTTTCTTTTTGCCACCAATAATTTCACATTTGTAGAGTATGGCTCTAAGATTTTGTGTGAAAAAAATCAGCAAAAATATATGTAGCGAAATTTTACCTAGCTCTTTGCTTAACCCGATCTAAGATATTGACATATCTTAAAAGTATAAAAAAATAATTGAATATAATCTGTACTATAATACCTACAATAATAAAATTAGCAACCTACTAACTTTCTTCGACGTTATTTATATACAGAAAATAATGATTTGCCAAACAAAACATTAACATTTTATAACTGTTATCTAATAATTCTGTATTTCTCCATAAGTGAAGTGTAATTTCTTCTGAGAAATAAATAAACTCTTTAACCACCACAACTTATAGCTGTCTATACATCAAAGATATATGAGAAAAC
>DVQM01001219.1:0-12769 GCA_018231645.1 Heliconius ricini | reverse complement strand
CAACACGCAATGCCTCCAAAATTTGGCAGAAAGTGGGGAATGGAGTGTCTTAACACTAGATTCCCTCTGCCTAGCGTGAAGCTAATTTAATTAAATTAAAAAAAAAATACCAATTTTTTAGACTTATCTCTTTACAAGATTTTCAGACCAAGATTTTCCCTCTGCTTTGATACTATTAAGGCGCCATTGTGGCGCCAGTTGGAAAGTGTCCCGGCTGCACACATGACGCGTGTTTTCGTTATTTTGCCCTTCCTTCTATTTAATGTTTAGTACCAAAATGTGCGAAACGCAGTAATGTATTCCTGAATATTTTCTTCTTACTGTTAAAACCTTTATATTCTCTTTCAGCTTCATGTCTTTTTCAGAATATATCAGGGTAGACATAAGGCTTCCCCCATTTCCCCACATTCCGTTTAATTTTTCCGACATAGTACATTGAGTGGCGTAACTAAACACCGCGCTTTGTCGACCAGAGAAAATAGGCATAGTTTATTCCGAGTAAAAATTGAACCCACTGACACGTGCTTATTTTACACACACATATATTGCGCCTCAATGGCTTTTAAAAAAATAATTAAGATAGAACCAATTTTTTTAGAAACAACCAATTTCAAATTCCTAAAAAAAAACATCTAATATTCAAGAAAACTTTGTTCTGTAATTAAACTCGTCTCGTCCCGTGTAATAAAAGATAACATGACAATAAATTTTAATTAACTGATCTTACGGCCCCAAGCGATATTGATTTCGTTATTTATTGTCTAATTTTATGTGGTACACACATTCGACTCCCCGTATCACGACATAAACATGGCTTTTACAACATAAAGTATTATATTTGTGGATTCTTAACTTAAACGTTGTATTAGTTTTATTACATGTTTGTTTTGTTATAAAAGAAATCTTTAACTTATAAAATTAGTCAATTTATTACCCCACTATGGTGAAGCAAAAGCAAAAGCAGCAAAAGGAGAGTCTTGATTTTAGCCGGTATATATGTATTTGACCGCCTTTTTTGTTCCCCTGTAGCTTCTAAAATATTAATTGGAAATGTAAAGGTTACGGATTCGATCCTCAATATATCTTGAAGCAGGTAGGAAATGATTACTTAGTGTCAAGAATCTTTACTCTGATTTCCACTCGAATTCGGGCCATTGTATGTTGTGTAACGGTAACTCAACGCTGTGCTCTGTCTACCAGAGCAGGAAAATAAAAATAAGTATAAATATAAATATTCACAGAGATTTCCAGGTTTCTTCTGCCCACCTTGCTTAATAGCGATACAGCGAAATCGGAAGAAAAAGTAATAAGAAATATTTTCAAAATTCTTCAACTTAAACAAAATAGTACACACATTCCACACAATAAACATAAAATTTCCATATAAAATATTCAATTACCAACAAAATTCAAAGTGAAGTCGCAGTATAAAGCTTTAATAGTATAATTTTCAAATTTTCAGCTTCCATTACAGAGATAGCTGGCCCGGTCATTAGAATAACCGCAATGTTGAATCTTGGAAACCTAATGGATAATTTCCATTTCGCTATTACCTGATCCCGTCCGGGCATGCAACGGCTCCCAACCCCAATTTACAATTGCAAATCAGTCTCCAGAGGGTTATATACTAATATATGTTTCGGTGTATTTACAGACTTTACGGTTTTCTATTATTTAAGTGGAATAATGGTTTTTTTATATGAAACTTTCAGTTTCGTGATCGGAGGTTACAGCGACATAACGTCAGACTAAACGGGATGGTTGTGGTGTCAATATTTATGCAATAATAATAAATGATGAACTATTCTATTTTCATTCTTTCGTTTCTTGACAATCTTCATTTATGGACAAGCTGTCACCATTACGTATAACGAGGTTTTATATAAAATATCAAATAAACAAAACTTTTTCAGTGGCGACGCGTAAAAGGCTAAAATTAGACATCTGTCTGTCTGTTATATAGTGTAGGGGACTAACTGGATTTCTCAAATTTCGAAAACAAGATTTTTGTTTTTATAGTTCACAATTACGAGCTACCACTACTTTATCTTTATCTTATTAACCGTCTTATAAACTTTTTTAAAAGTAATATTCAACGTGACGTCTTTTTTAATAATGAAATACCAATCACCAGGTGTAAATTTCAGCACTGGAATATCATTAGAACTAAACAGTTTATTTTATAAGGAGGTTAAGTTATTTTGTCTACAATATCGACATTCTAACTACACCCAATTATCCCTATCGTTTATAGTTTCCGATATCCCTTTATACAGCCTCAAATCGATCTTTTATGTACTGTAAAGAAGCAACCCTATACTCATAACCTTTTTTAAGTAAATTACACTTAGAATTACATGTTAACGACCATTAAGCGTATTTTGTTAAGTAATGTTTTTTGTTTAAATATACGTTGTTGGGATTATAATTCATATTATTAAATATTATGTAGATTAACTTATGTGTGAAATATGTTTAATTAATATAAAGATTTTTTAATCAAAATAAACTGTTTTCTAACAAGATTTTTAGTGAGAGATTTTCATATACATTTATGTATTTATTTTTACTAAGTGATTGATGGACAACGCATAGACGTATCTATTCGATATCTTTTATCTGGTCCAGTGGTTAGAGATCGTTAGATCCCTTAGATAAATTTAATTTATCCCTAGTCTACGCTGCTGCTTTACTTAGGATAGGTGAACCTCCCCCCTTATCAACTGCCGCAAGCATTTGTTAGGGGCAGAGCACTCTCTTCCTTATCTAACTGGGAGCTATGAATGTCAGTAGGGCTAACCACAATCTTACCACAAGTTAAACAAAAAGGATATCTTTTTTTTTTCATTAGGAGTTACGCAATTCCGCTGTGGGTTCCATTTAATTTTAAGTTTCAACTAAATAATAAACGACTGTATGTGTCTGTTTTATACATAATTATAAACAGTCTTATATGTGAATCTTCTAATGCTGATAACATCCAAATGTTTCTTTTTTTAGCTTTTTCAGCTAGTATTTGGACACTTAGTTCTCCTTGACTGCCTGATTCTTGAGGTATTTAGTGTTGAGTAGTGTAACTCAACACCGCCCTTTTCCTTATTATAAGAACGAGAAAACGAAAACAATTGATTCTCTCGACTGAGACTATTATATAAATGTTATATTTTGACGATTTTAAAATTGGAAAAATGATAAACATATAGATTTTTTCAATATACGAAAAAAATATGAAAGAAAATAAAATAAAGTGCTATTTTAACTGATCTACGTTGAATAACGACAGCAGTTGTCTGAGCGCTTGTACAAAGTAATATTTGTTATGCAGTGGTACAGCAACACTCATTACATAGAGATGACAGTATCGCATATGCGACCAGCGGCACGTACTGAATGATATATGATGTCCTTTTAAAGTAATGGAACATGCGCACTGTGTTTTAGATTTAAATGTTTTACTATCCGTATTACAACTAAAAATCTATTTCTACTATGCCCAGGAGTATTTTTTTTTGATATCATATTTCATACTCTATTTATAACCGATTTCACAAAAAGGATGTTATGAGTTTGGCATGTAGGTATGTATGTTATGTGTTAATATTGGAATTGGATAATGTTTGAATATGATCATTTTTTAGGCTACCAAGCACGTGTGCTTAATTATGTAATTGTATCTTGGCTGGTCCACATATTTCTCGGAAACTAAAAGTATCAAATCCAACTTACGGAACAACCGAAGCTTAGCGAAACAAAACTGGTTTACAAATTTTAGATATATGGGTATCCACGTTTTTATAGAGACGAAACTGTTCATATTTTAAATATTATTAATTTGCATAGCCGAATAAGTACCTTCTTAAAATATGTGAAGTGTAAAACTGAAGTTTTTGTATTGGCAAAAGATATTTAATCTGGTAAGTTCACTATTTTAGTCATCTAATCGTAATAATTTCTAATTTCAGAGCAATTTTCTTAAATCCTCCTTTCTGGTTTCAAATCGTATTGAGACGTATACATAATACATAGGCTGACCATTCGAAGAGCAGTATTAGAAACCTTTTCAATACACTGCTTGCTATGGTCAAATAAAGCATCTGAATTGTGTTGTCTGAAATAGTCTATAGAAGTCACGCGCACACGTCGATTTTGTGTAAGGTTAAAAGTTCCCAATATTGAAATTCCATGTCATATAGTAAAACAGCATTCTGTGTGTAACGATTTTCTGTATTACTTTTTTTTAGGTTAGGCACAGAAAACCTAGTGTTGAGACATTCCGTTTCTCTTTATTATTTTATAAGTTGTATATAATTTATTTATAATTTTGCGCGGATTGGAAACCGGAGGGAATAGTATAAATTAAATTATCAATAAAATATGTTATAGAAAAAAATATTATGTATATTTTTTTCTATAACATATCTTATAGACCGATCATTGTCATGTTACATCATTTGTATAAAAGAACCGATTAATTTTCTTTTTCAATAAGAATAGATTCATACGCCACTGAGTAGAAAAAGGGTGTTTCAATGGAATACGAGAAAGGTAGGAAGTATTGACGGTTATAGGATCGACAAGCGGTCAGTACTGATCCGGGTGCCCCGGCCTAAGGGATATTAATCTAATTTACTACTTACATATATCCTGATATAAATACAGCTTTACGCTTTATTTTGTATTGCAGAGTAGGCAGAGCAGAGAGAACATAGTAAAGATTCTCCGTTTCCCATTTTCGGCGCAAGATTTTTTACATTACGTGTTGGGTGGCGGGACTCAACTTTCTTGTTACTCAAAGTAAAAAATGAAATTATGAATAATTCTTACAAGTGGAAATCGAATTTACGACGGTCGCGCTTCTAGTCTGCTGTACGCTGCGCCATGACGGCCTCATGTCCATATTATAGGTATTCTTTGTAAATCTTCAATCAATTTAAAACACTGTACTTTCTTGTTTTTTTGAATAATGCATGGCTGTGTGCTTTGAAGGGTGACTTTGATGTGGAAATCTTTTGGGATATTACAAAATTTTTCCTTATAGGAATATTTATTAAGTACACGTTCACGTGGAATATTTTATGTTTGGTAAAACTTCAATAGAGGAGGAAAAATTTTATAAATACGGTTTTAAATAGGCCTTTTCATTTTATTTTTATGAATAATATATTGTTTTTTAGCTTCACGCTGTATTTTGCACATATTAGGGTAGATACAAGGTACTTGTGAAGCTAAAGACACTCCGTTGCTCATTAAGACGCTTCCATTGCCACTTTCCGCCGAAGTCTTGAAGAATTGCGTGTTGAGTGGAACTTAACGTGGTCGCGTTGTGTTGCGTGTGAGTCGCGTGAATAACAAAACTATCCCTCTGGCTATCCTGCTGTATGCATAAGATACAGCGTGAAGGAAAAAAAATATATGTGGTGCTTACCAGTAAACACATGAAATTACTTTCGCAAAAGTAAACCTGCAGGCTTTTCCTATTGAAACTATAACATCGAGGAGTTCCTTGTCTTTAACGATATTGGATTTCCAACATGGACTCCTTAGGTTTTTACGAGACTTCATAAAAGGCGTCATTTTGTTCTTTGTTGACAACTTTAACTTCGATGCTGACATAATAGGATGTCTTTTTTAAGGTTTCAACGAGAAAAGTAAATTTTGAATGTTCCATTAGGCGTTTTATTTACAAGGAAGTTTTGATGATCGGTACACAGTTCTTGTGGAAGACTAACTTTAATCATTTTACTTTTACCGCCTGAATGCTGATTCGGGAATTGTAGGTAGATTTATGTATTTCTTTCTCTATATCTATACTTTTATATTCATATTATAAAGATGCTAATCTCATTAACCTAAGAAACTATTGGTTCAAATTCAGTGGTTCTTTTTGTGTTGGATAGTCCATTTATCGGGGTAGGCTATAAGTTATATTATGTAACGCTGATTATTTCGATGTAGGTAGTCCATTGTACCTGATTTACTTCGGGCACTTAGAATATATTATAGGCTATACACAACTTATAGTTGAATTGCAAAAGCTATTAGGGATATGAAAATTTCTCCTCACTGAGTGACTGACAACTCTTAGAAAAATACTGGACATTAAAATTTAAAATTTGTCATGTAGGTAGGTTAAGGAGTGTGGGGAACTAAGAGAAAGGATTGCTCGAAATTCTTACTTGGACGGAAAATAACGAGATTTATACATTTATTTTGCATTTTCCCTACATTTTAAAATCGTATTATATTTTGAAAGAGAAACTATAAGGTATAACCTGCGATAACCAGATTTAGAACGATGAAAGCAGTCTTGTAGTTTTAAATATAACTATTTAAATAATTGACAATTTTTATGAACTTTTCGCTAACTAGTAAAAAGCATTACACAAATTCCACAACATAAATAAGGAAATAACGTCCATTGAACAGAACAGCGTGATGCACTACTAGCGCTGAAGTGGGTAAATATCAACCAGTTGCTCGGGATTTGCCGATATGAATACATGCCTGAAGAAAAGCCTGTAATAATACTTGGGGAAGACTTCACATAAGTTCTCTTCGCTTGAAAGTTGTATACTCGACGGTATTGTTGTACCATAGACATGAATCCTGGATATGTACTCCGAAGTAAAAGTGAGCCAACAACAGTTAACATATTTATTTTATAGTTTTCAGCTGTATCCCATATATAGCAGGGCAGGCAGAGGGAACTTAGTGTTAAGACATTTCGTTCTCCAATTTCCGCCGAATTTCCGAGAAATAGCACTGTGAGTAGTACTCATTGCTTAGCGCGAGGAAATTGTGCCCACAATCGTTATAGTCACACGCTGTGCCACTGTGCAACTTCATCGGTATGTTGGATAGAATTATTGTCATAATATACCATTAGTGTTTCTCCACACTTAGCAAAACTATGAATCCTGGATTCTGTATCCTGTAATCGCGGCTACGGAATATGAATTGGCATACTGCTGATTATCAAATACGATGATATTGTGGGTTCGATAAGTAGCTTTTTTGTTCTAGTAATAAGGCGCTGATGTGCGGCGTTGAGGTTTACCACTCAACATGCAATGTATCGAAATTTGGAACGTACGAACCGAACGTGTAGAACAGAGTGTCCTAACACTAGATTCTGTCTGCTAAGATTAATATGCGGAATACAGCGGGAAGCTAAAAAACGTTAAAGGGCAGCCTTCATAAGAGATCTCTGCTCTCACGAGTCATTCGATAGACACAGTCACGAAACCTGAATCCTGAATCCCCTATTCCTGATTTCACCAGCTGTCGTATATAGTTATTACCATGATTATATTGTTCAAACATTTATGTCAAGTGTACGCTTTCTTCAAGAGCCATTATGTATATGAAAATTGGCTATTATATATATTTTTTGTTCGCCTTTACTCGTTCTTTGGAACTTTATGAATCTACTTCGGTCGTTACTTTCCTTTTAGGTTTTATTGTGTTTTGTTGTTTACTTTTTATATATAATTTACAAGAATTGTTAGATGTGTATAAAAATGATAAATTTTTGCTTTCAAACTAATGAATGAATTTAGTTTTTTTATTTTCTAAGCGAATAGTTTTTTGTTCACATTTTATGAGAAAGCTAGTGGGGTTTTTATTCTATACTGGAACTAAATATTTACGTTTTTTAGATAATTTTTAAATTGCTTTAAGCTGTATTCCTTCTATCTATCTTATGTGATAGTGGCGGAACTCAATGTCGCGTTTTGTTTTCACAACCAGAGCATGGAAAGAAAATCATTCCATCGATCGGGAGTCGAACCCACAACGCTTCCCTTTGGATAATCGAATAATGGAGATAGATGTGTAAAAATATAAAACAACAATTTCTTTTTAAAAAGCTTACAATTGTTGTTAATCGATAGTAGTATCAGACTTCTTAGAGAATGGAGACCACTTGGCTTAGTTCTTTATGAAGGTTCAAAGTGTGTTCAAGATCCGCTCAAAGCAAGTTCGAGATCCACGCTAAAAGAGCAATTGTTTGAAAGTGGCTTTCTGTTTTCTAATGACAATATTTTCTTATCTGTCTCTTTGAGAGAGATCGCTTTGTAACTTAGTCGTGTGGGGATTTTGTTTTATGTTTTGATTCTGATTCATAATTTAATTTATATTACAAAAAAAAAAATCTATTTGTTTTCCAAATAGCAGGGTTAGATGTTAGAGGGACCCTAGTGTTAAAATATTCCGTTCCCGACTTTCTGTTCAATTAGTTCAGATATTGCGTGTTCAATGGCGGAACTCAATTCAGCTCATTGTCTTGTTACTAGAGGAAATTAATGTAATTTATTCTCCCGAATCGAATTCATATCAGATCTTGTGCTGCTGCACCACGACGCCACTAGATAAGCAATGCCGAGAATTCAACGCAAGGTGGGAATGAAAGTGTCTTAGTGGGAACGGAGTGTCTTAACATTAGGTTCATACGTTCTCTTTGCCTACTCTTCTATGTGCGAGATACAGTGAGAACTGAAAAAAAGTTGGACTTACTCTGGAAGTCTTATATTTTTCAATTATCTTTCGACCATACTTATGAGATAATTACTATTTAATTTTTTTCCAGATATAAGATATGAATATTTATAGCCACGATCCAGCTACCTGTTACTTTGAACCAGATTAATAATTTATTTTCGTAGAGTCGCTTTAGTATTTAAGTATAAAATCAATATTATCGTTTTTATAGCATGGAACGTTAGCGTATAATGTCGCCATAAAAGCTAAGTGATTGTAAAACTGATAATCAAAACATTAACTTTTAGATATTTTCCAGGTTACGATTTAATGTAGGGTGTTTTCTTATCTTCGCGTTATTTAGGCCGTTGTGGTACAGCGGCAGTTAGTGTAGTTGTTAACTCGACAGTTGTGGGTTAAATTTACACTCAAAGAAATTATTTTTATTTCCTCGCTCTGGCAACAACGCAATGAGCGATGGATTACTTAACACGTAATTTTTCGAATAATGGACTTTGCGTATCAAACCGGGAGTCTTAGGTTTCCTCTGTCTACTTCGCTATATACGAGATACAGTGGTTATTTTTTTTCAGTCCACGTAAGCAACGGGGGTCACGACGTCTAGTGACATATACACATTTTATGAGAAAAATGCATATTTTCTAACAAGACGTGATCTGGCGGAGAGTTCCAAACACAGCCTAACAACAAGCCAGATATATAATACAAACATATATTACCAGCTGGTAGAATTTCCTAGAATATTTACATTCCAGGCCAAATCCAGAGCAAAAAGTTTTAATTAAAACAAACAATTAAAAATTAAGACTACAAACAAATACAATAACACTACATTAGCGCGAAGCTGTGTAACTGTAACAAATGCAAATATTTATACAGCTTTCATCATCGGCCATTACGCGCACGTGTCACATGAAATTCTGGAATTACAACATTAAACGTAACGAGGCATTTTATAAAGGACTCTTATGCTTTGTGTGTATAAAAAAATATTAGTTTAATATTTTTAATATATTTTTTAAGCTTCACGCTGTATCTCGCACGTGGTAGTGTAGGCAGAAACGGGAATATTAGGTAATATTGAGACTCCGTCCCTGTTGAGACACTTCCGTTCCCCACTGTCTTCAATCCGGTGGTAGATGGACGGAACCTTTTAAGACTTTATATATTGGTATAATAATTATAATTTGTGCTAATAATATGCAAAACAATATAAGGGTGTACTAAGGTAGAGAGATAAAAACTGACATATATCTGATTTTGAGTAACTGCATGTTATGTGGCGAAACTCAGCGCCACAGAATTAAAATAATTTAAACTTAATCATTCTCCAAGTATAGATTATTGAATATATTCAACACGCAGTGCGTCCAGAATTATACTTAAAGTATGGGACGGAAATGTCTTAATGGGAACGGAGTATCTTAACACTAACTTTTCAGGTTTCCTCTGCCTACCCTGACATTGGCGGCATATAGCGTGGAGCTTAGAAAAATGAGGACTGAAAGCACAACAATCGTTAATAGCCTAGTGGGACACACTACGCCACGTCAGCTTCTAGTGCCTAGAAAGGATTTGCGCAATTAAATAAACTCATTCTTTTACTACAGCCTCTTCTCTTGTAAGTGCTAAATTAGTAATAGTCTTAAAGACTCGAGCTTTTTATTTGGAATTATTTCGTTGTATATATATTTTAAAAAAGGAGTAAAGGTTACGCCTTTACTAGACCTAGACTCAAGCAAGAAAAAATATCAAAAAAATTATAATTACTATATTATATTATAATAGAATTAACAAAAAATATCACATTAATCTGTAACTTTTAGGTAGCCGTAAATAAATAAAGCCGTAATTAAATTACGACCATTAAATATACACTAAACAACAAAAATTTTTTCAACTGCCGCTATGAAGCAAGGGCGGCCATTTTACGCACGTTGCTACCGCCTGTAAAATTATGGCATGCCGAATAAAGGACGGCGATGTAATGTATATAATACAAATAGAAAAATCCCCGTGGTAAAGTAGTCCGGCGTCTGATTGTAATTTCGACGGTTGTGGGTTCGATTTCTAGTACTATGTTCATTTCTTTGACATGGTAAGGTGAAACACCATATTATTGTGTTCCTTCATTCAACACGGAATGTTTGTAAAATTGGGCGATCTGTGGTATGAACGGATTGTCTCAACACTAGTTTCACCATGTCTAACCTGTTGTATGCAGGATACAGCGTGAAAAAGTATAAATTCAATTTGATTTTGTTATTTACACGAGCTTTCCACATGGTTGTACAAATTCAATACCGGTATACCGTATACAATAATTGTTTCCTTTTAATAAAACTTGGGATAACAGGTAGTAAAACCTATTAAAAATTCGCTTCTATTTTTTTATCTATTCCAATTTCAAAGCGATGATAGTTTAACCAATAGCACAAAATGGTCGGGCAGTTGATTGTCATTTAAGCCGTTTGTCCAAATTAAAAAGTTTTTTTTATTAATACCTTTTAGAGACCATCCGATTACACTGTGAATGATGGAAATATTATAAAAACAAAGTGTTTTTGAAATATTGTATTTGGAGAGGTAAATATTGATTTAATTGTGAATGAGCCTTTTGATACTTAGTAACGTTAATGTTGGTGACAGACTGATTAACTTCATAAGATTAATAATTTAAGAAAGAGAGTCAAAAGAACAGACGAGTCGCTCAATTCAAACGCTGAATAAAAAACGCTGTTTTAAAATAATATTATCATAATTTTATCCCACATTAAATAACCAACCGAAGTTTACGAATTTAAGTTTGGTTGTTTGTTTTGATCTATAAAGTACGAATTTTCAGATTGAATCGATCAAATGTTCACTCTTTATTATAAGCTTTTATTTATTCTGTCATAGGGACTAAATAACTAAAGGGCACAGCCCCCTTGAGATTGAACTCGTTTGATTCGTTTTGACGAGTACTTTAATACTATATGGTAAACAAGGTCTGATGATGGAGCTGGAATGTGGCCATAGGAACTCCATAACTCCGGAATTTGGGCTCGTTTAATTTGATCAAAAAATTTTAGTAAGCTTTTGTTGGTATATTTATAATTAAGAACATTAAAACTGGCACTGTGATAAAAACAGGAAGATTTAATAATGAAGGTGTAAAGTTTTAGTGTTAAAAATCTGTTTATCTCACACGAAGAAGCTTAATTATCGTTAAAGTTTACAATTCATTTATTAAGTTTTAGATTTCTTATTATAGTTAATTTATTTTTCACTTTTAGTTCATTTTATTAACAATGAATTAAATTTTGTTATTAAAAAAGGCATTGTTTGTGTACTGTAAACTCTTATTTCTTGTCAAATTTGAACTGTAGGTAAAAATTAAGTATTTTGTAGGTTTAGATCACACTGTCATACAAACGTATAACATATAAACGTATCTATTGCTTGCGTTGCGTTTGGTAGAAGCTTTAATCACTCGTCTGAATAGAAATCGATTCCACAACCCAGATGTGGTGCCACTACAACAAGCCTACCTTACATATACTAAAGAGTATATTATATTAAATAATTAACAACGAACATAAAACCGATGGCAAAATAAAACTTTAATATAGCCTTAGAATAATAAAATCCAGAAGTTAAAGTGGAAATCATTAAATACCTGCACGTTCACGTTCACATTGCCGTTAGTACATTTGCGGCAATCCACGTTGGTGTTGAGATAAATGCTTAACCTCACTAACCTAAGTAGACCTAGCACTTGTGCACTACTGAATAATTCATGTGATGCAGTTGTAACAGACGTACATACATTTTATATGAGCACATGTTGCTTCAGCCGGCTTTAGCGCGCTCGGTTCAGGTGAAATATCTGTGTGACGTTCATTTTTGTATGTAGTTTAAGTTTTTGGGAAGGAAGTACGTTGTGTAGAGTATTCTTTATTTAAAAGTATGTTTTGGCTTCGCGCTTTTTTTTATATAGCAGTGTGAGCAGAGAAAAAATAGTGTTTAGATATTTCGTACTTTTATTTTAAATGAAATCTGCTGGTATATTCATTTTTCAAAGTTTTACTCTATGCATGTGTCCCCATTTGTTACCTTGTATTTTATTTATTTTTTTGCTAATTTCGGTGATGGTGTGGGTGATATATTTCAGATGATCAGATATGCAATTTTTTAGAAATAACATTTTTTTTAAGTAAGATTAAAATCTACTATTGAGGCCAGTCGTGGCGCAGTGGCACAAAGTGTGACTGTAAAACCGATTGGT
>DVQM01001218.1:0-12773 GCA_018231645.1 Heliconius ricini | reverse complement strand
TAAACACAACGCCTACCCACTTAAACTTAAATAAATCGACGTCATACATGCTATATACACTTAAAAGTTGAATTAATAGCTTCATCTTGGACAACGCACCGTTGTACTATTCATGACAATATGAAACCATCGCTTGGGGGTCCCATACAATAGCTATCTGGCACTGAATCACTATGACATGATTTCTATTATTCATATGCATCGAATTTGCCTCCGGGTGCCTGCGATTCATGTTTGTCGTATTACGTCCTGCGAGCTTAGTGTATTGTATTGCAAATATCGAGATATTTATCTGTATATATATAGACGAAAGATATTTGGTTTAAAAGGGAATTTGAACCTGCACTTATTATAGTTTATTGGTAACTTGATCCTGGAGCAAGTGTTCGTCGTACAAAATATTGTTTTGTTAGCTTCATGCTGTATAATCGCAGGTAGCAGGGTATGTAGAAGTAACCTGGGAACCTAGAGTTAAAACACTCCATTGCCACTGCTATTAAAATATTTACGTTGATCACTTTCCACTCAATTCTCGAGGCATTGCGTGTTGACTGGGGAAACTCAACGATGCGCTTTACCTCGACACTAGAACAAATGAAAATATTAATTTAAACAAACATTTCACCTCCTCGAGTTGGGATTGAACCCACAACCAATCGATTTAACAGTCACATTTTATGCCCCTTCGCCACGACTGACCTTATACTTAAAAATAATTATTTATATGTAATTTATAATTTCATTACGACATTTTATTCAACATATATCTACAGTCGTACGTCAGTAGAAACAAACATGTGCCAATAAAAGAAAACATGTAAATTAAATAGAAATTACGGTCGTAAAGTAAACCGAATATATAGAATTTATTTATAACATTACGTGAATGCCCTGTACTCGTAAATTATGTTGCATAAATTTAATTTTACGATATATTTCTATTGTTTTAATCACAATTTATCAGTAAAACACTGACTGATATTTGAATTATTTCCCGGAACCAAGGGCGATAAAGCTGAAAATCGATTCAGCTCTCATAAATCCTCACTGTCCAGAATCGATTTTATTATCGAGTTTCTAGATATCGACGTACTATCGCAACTCAATACGAAATTTATCTAAGCAATTCTGATTAGTGTATCCAGCCATCTTCCTATTTTCATGCTTTTACTTTTAATCAGAGCACAGATTACAAATAATTGATAAACAGCGAGTCTTATGCGATAGCAGAATGTCTGATCTCCTTTCTATTTGGATAGTATGGCGAGAAACAACATTGAAATCGAATCGAATAACAGTCTACATTTAATTTGACTAATATATAAATTTTCGTCACTCGATACTCCAATACAATAAATCCTCATAATATAATTATAATATCGAATTTAGGGTGGAAGTGGAATGAGATCAGACCATTTTGACACTAAGTTGGCACCAACTCTGATATATGCGTATAAAGCATGACACTAAATAAAGGTATACATAAGGTAACATATAAATATTTTTATTAGCGTTGTTGTAGGAGGAGAACGGTAGACAGAGGGAATCCTTTGAATCAAATTCTTCAGGCATTACGTGTTAAGTGACGGAACTCAACGCAGCGCTTTGCCTCGACACGAGTGAGATCGAACCCACAACCGTCGAATTGCATTCTTATGATTCATATACGTATGTCAAACATTATTCATAATAAAATATTAGTAAAAACAATTACATACAAAAGACCCCCCCCTACGGATGTATTAAAATACCATCTTACCAACAACAAAAGCGCGTGGTTCTACACTTAAATATTTCTTTTTATCTAACATAACTTAAATATAATTTTAGAACAAATAATTGAAAAATATTTTTAATTTAATTAAATCATTTTTATCTAGCGTGAAGTGAAGTTAACAATCTATCAACATCTATAATGATCATAATAATCAAATGTATGAAGAAATGGTGTTCGTTTCCTTCAACCAATCTATATGGAAAAAAGGTAAATCCAAGTTATCTTAGTATAAACGAAAAAATATACCTTTTATCACTAACTTTATAATAACAATCCACATATAAAATAACCTGCCAATTAAAAGTTGCCACAAAAACTCAAAGTTAACCAATCCGTGACCAGTTTGTAAATTTACAAAGGAATTCCATCGAAAATTACATTTAATTATTTATTTATTTACAAACGTTATTTATAACCTTTAATTTTTTTTAAATATAATTAATCTTTTAACGTGTTTAAAACAGACGTTTTTTGTCAAAACGGTTTTTTTTTACTTTTAGAAATTGTTATTAACCTTAGCGTATCCAGCACATAGTAGGGTAGGTAAAGGGAACCTGGGAATCTATCTTACCTATTATTTTATAACACTATTTTTTTATAACACTTTCGTTCTGCACTTCCCGCCCCACTGCCTATGGCTACCTTCTTCCGCCTGCCTATGGAGGCATTCCGCCCATCAAGCGGAACTTAACGCCGCGCTTTCTCGCGTTATCAGTAATACATATATTTCCCCGAGTGAGAATCGAACCGACAAAAGTTGCGTTTACAGTCGCACGCTCGTACCCCTGCGCCACGACAGGTCTATTTAACCCTTACGAAGAAAAATACGTTTTTAGAAAACGTATATAAATTTTAACGTAATGTAACATTTTTCTTGTCAATCACGTCACTAAAGACCACATCAGAGTGTGAAATAGAAAACATTCATTAATTATTACATTTTTATTTTTTTTACAGATATCACGAGAACTATACGTTGGATGACCTTTAGCTGGTAAAAATTTAAAAAAGAAAGTCTATAAAATATTGTATTTACTTAGTAAAATAGAAATAAATTAATGTTATCAGTTAACGTGTAAAAGTGAACTTTTCTAGAGTGCACGCTACGACGGTTGTTCTTTCTTCGTTGTTCCGCAAAATCGTCATAGCAAATTTAAAGGCATATTAAAGAATGATTTTTGTTAAATATAATTTTCCATATTTGATATTTTGTATGTTAAGCCCGTGCGGCTACGCCCACTTTATACTACACGACACTTATTTAATACACGAATGTTTAATTAAGTGTAAATCAAAATAAGCTTCACGCTGTATCGCCCGTACACAGCAGGGTAGGCACAGGGAACCTAGTGTTAAGATACTTTCACACAACAAGTTCCCCCCTTTCCGCCGAGTTCTGGCCGCGCCGCGCTTTTCCTTTACACCAAATCGGAGAAAAGAAAATATAAATGTAAATATATATTTAATTTCGTCAAGTGGGAATCAAACCAGTCGATTTTACAGTCATATTTTGTGCCCCTGCGCCACGACTGCCCTCAAATCCTTATTTAAAACCGTGCAACAGCGAGGACTGGACTTGGACTTGTCCATGGAGTGTTTTGTATCAATTTCAGAATGGTGGTTTGGAAATACCTTATAAATTTTGATTATGCGGCGAATAAAGTTTACAAATTTAATTTTGCGAGGCTATACACTCATACTATTTGAAATTAACTACGAATATAATTTTGTAATGATTTTTTCTGTGAAATATCTATAATTTTTTACTTTGCAGATGTATTTATTATTTTTGTAGTGTAAGATTTTACTTCATCATAAATTTCATAACTGTGGGATTACGGGAAGTATACTATAGTATTATTGATTACGCGGCTAATTTCATACAAAATGAAGGAAAAACGATACATATGTAAATGCTTTTATCTTTTGACTGAGTGTAACAGAAACAAAATTAACTTAAACGCAATCTCAAGTAAAATGGTATTAACAAACGAACAGACGGATAACACAAGTGGCACTTTTTAAAGTAAGGTTTTTCCCTTTTAAAGTACAAAACCATAAAATTGTATTATTTATTTTAATTTGGTTATCTATGCTTTTATGCATCATGTTTTGATATTGACGTAACTCTACCACACGTACTTTAGTCGCTCCTTACGACACCACCAGTACCAGAGTGATCCTATTTTAGGCAGGGATTTTATATGTAAAGATGTAGAAATATGGTTAAACAGTATTTTTTTTCAGCTTTATGTTATACCTAATTTCCCTTATAGCAGAGCATATGGAGGGTCTACTGCTAAAACACTGCTTTCTCCACTTTCCGCGCAATTTTAAGGTTATCGCGTGGCAGAACTCAACTCTTTGTCTTATTACCAAAGCAAAGACTATAAATATGAATTAATTATAATTCATTTAACCTAATGAGAACTGAATCCACCATCGTCACTTTTAAAATCGCGCGCTTGTGTCACTGCGTCACACCGGCCACATTAAATTATTTAAAAAAATGTTATATTTAAAGAAAAATATTTCTATGTAGTATTTAGGTAGGTGGACGTAAGTACATACGGTGCACGTGTGCACGGCAAATCTTTCCCGCGTAAACTGACCGATCCCGATCCTAAATCTTGAATCCCGGTATTTATACCGTCATACAAATTGAAATGTAAAGATTCAACCAATTCAGTAAAACAGTTGTATAAAATAATTGTTTTCACTAAAAGTTACTAACAGTTTTTTTTTCCGGTTTATAAGTATACATTGATACCAAATACCTAGTTCCTAGGTCATTTTCTATGTGACCGAAAAACTTAAAAGACTGCTGTGTTAACTTTTCGATGAGTGTGTGATTTAGTCAAAAAACGCCGGTTTTTAAACGTTAACATATCAATAACCGTTCCAGTTGAATTGTTGAAATTTAAGCTTTAACAAATATGCTAAATTTTATAAATGCAGGCTAATTGGTATACGAGATATATATACAAAAGAGACTTTAAAACTTTCATGTAAAATACACATTGCGCGTTTCCAGCTTTTTAACTTGGCTAGAGTCTAGGCTCGTGTGTATCTTGATTAAAAATTTACTATAATATAACTCTTATCGTAATTTCCTATAGTAATACTTGTACTGCGCACGCGAAGAAAGACAGGACAGACATTTATTTAGACAGGTCCTTGAAACGGTCAAAACTTTCACCGAGTGGTATCTTTGCTTTTTTCTATTTTCGATATATTAACAGGCCCAATTAATATGTTGTTTTACTTTTTATACATAGAATTGTCTTCACTATCCTTATATTCTATCTGTAAATATTAATAAATAGAATTATTTTATTTTATAAATATATATTTAGATATAAAATTTATATTTAGATGTAAATCTACCGCAACAGATGCGACGGCAGTCGGTTTTTAATTGGGTAAGAACTATATCAAAGTCACATCTATCAAAGAGGCCCCCATTATAGTAATAAATTGATTATATCAATATAATCTGTCTGAATATCTTATAAGTATAAAATGAAGTCTAGTTTTTACCTCTTATCCTTCCTTTTATATCTTTAAGCAAAAATAATTTCTAATAATAATATAATAGAGACCTTCGTGACACAGTGAAGCTTCTCACTGTAAGGCGATTGGTGGTTCGATTTCCACTTGAAGGAATGATTAGTACATTAAATCAATTTTTTGGTGCGTTTCTTTTAATTTTCTGGATTGCCTGGCCACTCGACACGCAATATCCCGAAATTGGGGAGAAAGTGCGAAATAGAGTGTCTTAAACTACCAGGCTTTATTTTATTATCAGCTTTTTGTATCCCGCAAATAACATGGTTGGCAGAGGAAATCTAATCTTAAAACATTCCAGTCCCTAATTTCTACCCAATTTTGAAGCCATTACTTGTTGAGTGGTGGAAATCAACGCTGCACTTTGCCTCGTTACGCTCGTAATATATTTCCTAGAGTGAGAATCGAACCCATAACCTGTTGCGGTTACAATCGTACGCTTGTGCGCCACGATCGGATTCTTTGTTTTTCAATTGTAATAATAAAGCTTTTTACATCATTTTTGTCTTGTAACTATATATTTATACTTATGCGTTCTTCTTACAGGAATCATACCCGGTATATCCAATATAATGTTTTTATTAAAAACTTCTTATTATTGTCTACGTTGAATTGGAAGCTGATTGAAAGAATTGTAATAAGATTTATCAATTATATATATAGTTGGATGTGTAAATCAAAGTGTATGTAACTATGATAAACATATATCCTAAAGTTGAGGGAGAAATAAGAAGAAATGAGAATATCCCAGCCTTGGTGAGGGTCTTGGCGGTCTAGTGGGTGTGCTCAGTTCTTACTGGCCTGCTAAGTCCCAAGCTATGGTGGGAATACGCAAAGATCATCAACATCACCATTATCACCAAAATTAAATATTAATTAATGACGCCAGTCGTGGCGCGGGGACACAAGTGAATGTAAGCGCGGCAGATCCTGGGTTCGATTCCCTTTCGAAGAAATGAAATATTTAATTATATTTATTTTGTTTTCTTTTTTGCTGTGGTCACGAGGCTAAACACAGAGTTAAGTTCCGCTGGCGGGGAACAGAAGCGATTTAATAGGAATGGAGTGTCTTAATACTAAATACCCAGGCTCCCTCTGCCTAACCTATGTGTAAAAAAATAATAAAGGTATGTTATCTTTGTACAAAGTGGCGATCAATTGCCAGCTATTTGCTAAATTATTGTACAAATGTCACATAATAACGTTTATAGTTCTAGAAAAATGTACTATCTACATTCTAGAACTGTAAAAGGTATTAATATTATACTGATAACATACTTACATAAATATATGTAATCAAAGACATGAGAATAAAATAACAAAAAATGGAAAAGATGCTATTTAAAATTATACTTTTAGGATTTGTTATCTGATATTTTTCTTGATATTCTCGCCGTGAACGTAGAATTGACGCGTGGCGGCTTTATTTAAGATACGAACAAAAATTTCAACCTGAAAATTAAATTAGGCTGGAAACTAAAATTAAGAAAATTTAGCATTTTGTTCCTACCTATTACATTAAATGCAAGTAAATATGTCATTTCCTCGAGGATCGAACCCACAACTTGACCTTCACAGATTTCACAGTCGCACTTTACGCCCCTGCGCTACGACCTTGTATTATCGGCTTAACCGACATAATATCCTCATATTATTTTATTTGTTCTCTTTTGATCTCATGAGTTATAATTTACATTGTTTCGTTTAGAAATATTTTAAAATTGAGTTATTTTTTATGTTGTATTGAATTATGTTAAGATTTACTTTGCTTAAAGCCGACAGTCCACGATATAGTTCTTGGACTACAATACAGATTAATTGCAATGTATAACTGTCAATGTGGCTTAAATTGGTACTGTTTGAAGTCGCCGACGCGAAGCCGTTAGTAGATCAACAAAAGATATATGAAGTAGAAAGTTGGGGAAATTAATCTAAGCATACGTGCATTGGTCTCATATTAATAACCTAATATGGTGGTCCTTTAGGTTTGCCATTCTTTTTTCTTATTTAAATTAATTGATTTTTATTGTATGATTTTGTTATAAATAATTTTTATATTTGATGCTTGAAACATTTTTGAGTAGTCTCAAGCTATGATCAGTCAGTCATTTTAAGTTTAGTAGTTTTTTGTCAACACTCAATGTTACAATATTATTTTTTAAATAAACGTGGCATCTTATTTTATGTTAAAATTTAAATCAAAAATGTTTTTTTAATTCTTGATTGGCTTTTAAACGAATTTATGCTTAATTATTATAAAAAATATGAGTTACGCCATTTTCCTCTATCATCATAGTTTGTAAACATAATTTATATATACATATGTATTGTATAACGACGCATTAGTGCCTACCAGTAACGAATTATCTAATCGAAGATCTTTTGCATTACGAAACTTATTTGAATTTAAACCTCTCTCAATACAAACAGTACCTTGTCCGTTCATAGGAGTTTAAAATAGAATTATTCTAAATGTCTTACAATCGGTTTGTTATCGCGAGTGCGATCTCATTCATTTAGTCGCTGCGTTGCTTTATAGGCTGTGACACGTGAGCGCGTTGATGTCTAATACATGTAATGATACTGTCACTTACAAATGTTACAATTAAAGGTTATTTATACGTTTGTGCGTTATATTCATTTGTAATTAAGGTATTTGTGTTGTATTTTATATTTTATTGTATTGTAGGAATATAGTATTATTGACATATCAATTGAATTTTCTAAAGCTTTTGTCTCCTGTGTAAATAATGATATGTATTTTGATGGTGTTTGGTTATGATATTTGGTATCACTGTTGTCTAGTAATTATTGTTTTATTATTATTTCTATGTAAAATGTCGCTGTATTGCTGGGGTTTCCTAGCGGCATGTGCCTTCTTCTATGCAATGCCCTTGGAAATCCCAAACGTGCTGGTGACACAGACTGCAACACTCATCGAATCAATGAGCGGAAGAAATCCAAGATTATTAAAACGTATTAAAAATAATTTTAGTAAGGAAAATAAAACAAACGAATACATTCAACATCAATATATACATGTTATTAGTCCCAATCATAGCTTTCCTTGAACGTCGTCACACATGTGACTTTATTATCGCTGTCGAATCTATCAATCACTTTATCCTTATCACTTCTGTTATCACTGACCTCTTTACTTTCAGTGTTTTTTGTTCGACCATTTGATTTAGAAATAGCATCTGAAGTATCTTCTGTGGGCTTCGTAAGTTCTATTTTCTTCGACGGCGGCTCGAAATCATCAACCTGTATTTTAATTATTTATTCAAAATATTAAGAATAATAATAATAATATAGAAAACATATAATGAATTTTATTTATTTTAAACTTAGATTACATTTAAAAAATACATAATTAAATAGTTAGTATTCCAATTGTAAGCAGTGGACCTGTGTTTGATTGATCTCGATGTTGTTGGGTTTAAATCCGACTTTATTTGTATCTTACTTTATTTTTATCTTATTTGTTATTGTAAGACTATGCCAGGCTATACGACGTTAGGCTCCGCCACCTACCACGACAGTCAAAGAAGCCGATAGAAGATCTGATGTAAAATCTCTTTTAAACAGGAATTCAATTTTCTCAACATTAAATGTGTAAATAACAACTTAATTTAACAATTTAAATAAATTATTTAAAATATATATGTTTCTTTTTATATTCCTATAAATAGTATATGGACACGATAGAGGACGTAGCTGTTCAGAGAACGTACAGGTGACGGATGTGGGTTCGATTACTATTTGGATATATAAAATGTTTAATAATTTTATTAACTTGTTGTGGTAACGAGGCAAAGCGCAGTATTGAGTTCAGCCACTTAACACGTCTCATGAATTCGACGGAAAATGGAAAACGGTGAGTCTTAATACTAGGTTCCAACGTTACCTCTGCCTACCTGGCTTTGGGCAGTATACATAATAATAATATAAAAAAACAGCTATGCTTTTCGTGCATGACAAGGAAGGCAAAGAACCTAATATCAACAAAATTCGTTTTCCACATCTACACTAAATGACCCAACTCAACGCCACGCCATGACCAGAACGGGGAAATAAATTTATTGGAGACAAAAGAACCATATAAATCATTAACCATATTGTTTATTATAAATCACTAGCCTATTTTTTATATTTCTTTACACAAATATAAACTTTACATAAGCCTAACTTTTAGATGGCCACGACGCGACGACACGACGAGAAGAAAAAAAGTAAAGTAAAAGAAAAATCCTAAAATCAAATCTGCACAGCGGTCTACAGCTAACGTCAGGGCAGCCACGACTTGTCGGCCGTACTGTACTGTCTTCATCCTGCATCATACATACATACCTTGAAAACGCCGGAAGAGGTTCTTTTACGCGTCGGCTGGGTAGCTAACGAAAGACTGTTCGACCGGACTCTGCTCTTCTTCGACGCCACGTCCCGGACCACTTTAGTATCGCTTACAGTACCTTTTAGATGTAAATATATAACTATTTAAAGATTTATATCAATCAATACAAGAAGCCAGTACGCCAGTAAGCCAGAACGCGACAGGTTGTCGGCTCGATTCCCACTCGAGGAAATGAAATATTTAATATTTCCATTTTCATCGTTTTGGTGTCGAAAGCGCGGCGTTGAATGCCGCAATTCAATGGCTCCTAAATCCAGCGGAAAGACGGATGAGTGTTTTAACACTAGGTTCCCCCTGCCTACCCTGATATGTGCGGAACATAACGTGACACTAAAAAAGCATTCAAACAATTTAAGATTTTTTTTGTTACGAAAACTTATATAAATGTATTGAATAATTATTTTTCTGTTAGATCATAAGATCAGAGTAAGAAAATATAGAATAAAATACAATTTAGAACTTTTACTCACATGAAGGCAAGCCTTAGGTTATCATTTTGAATGCAAATAAAAAAACAATGTAAATCATAAATGTTCATTTTATGCTGCAACTTTTCATGAAGGACGGACGATGTTGGTAAAGAATGTAATAATTTTAGCTTCAAAAATTATAAGATTATATTTATTGTGTAAAAATACACAGTAAGATACTTAATATTATCGCATATTTAACTTATAATTAATTAAACGTTACAAAAATATATAAATATACAAATGTAACAAATAAGAGGCCAGTCGTGGCGCAGGGGTTTGATCACGCAATACATCCAGAATTCGGCGGAAAGTCTTAACAATAAGCTCCCTCTGCTCTCTGCTGCTCCCATATGCGGGATACAGCGTGATACTGATAAAAAAGAAAATTTTAAAAAATATTACGTGTCTAATATTATTTACAATTATTCTGAGAGAGGCCGTTGTGGCGCAGCAGTACAGCGTCTGGCTGTAAACGCGACAATTGTCCTACGGGATAAATTATTTTTATTTCCTCGCTCTGGTAACAAGACACAGCGCAGCGTTAACAATATCCTACTACATGCGAGACACGGTGTTTAGCCACAACTACAAATCATAATTGTCATTATTCATTTTTGCAACTTAACGCTTTAGAAATACAATAACAGATAAAATATACAAAAAATATATATTAACAGCAAAGATAATGATATAAAAAAAACATACAGAGGAATATTCTTAAGAGTGCCTAATGAATCTTGAAGTATAAAAGTCATGTGGGGGGCTAAGGGGGGTAATATTATAAAGGTTTTTTAATTTATTTTTTTTACCAAATTTCTTTATTGACACAACTAAATAAAGATAGATAAAAAGTTGATCATCTGTCCTCTTAACTCATATAGACCCGCTGTCCCTAAAATGGAAAAAATACCCTCGTTATTTTTTTCTTTTATGTTTTTGCAGTTCATGTCTACAATTGTGTATCTTTATGTTGTGGCCGTAAAAGTCATTTAAAAACATTTATGATTGTTCGTTTTGTGCATTTTGTGGAGCTGTTGGATAAATTAGTGAAGGCAAAAAGTAAGTATATTTTATTTTTTAACTTTTTCTTCTGTTATATTTGTTTTGGTACAAAACATACTCAATTACATAGTATATTAAATATTGTAATTACTTTTAATTAGAAGAGAAGAGCTGTAGTCAGATAAATTTTACTATGATGTCCCCAATAAGGGCCAATGGACACATCAGAATTATAAAATATTTTTTTATTGGTAGGTCTATCTCAAGTTCATAATGACACGTAGGTCATTTAGCGGTCACAATGAAAACCAGGGTCTTCAAGAAGCAATGAAGCTGTAATTATTGAAGAAGAAGACGTCGGAGAGGTAAATTTTGTTGCGCCAGAACCAAGTCTGGTTACCGATGATGAAAAACGAGATGATGACAACATACAAAGTTCAGCTATTCCGCGAGACATACCAGGCAGAGTGGAAGTGTTTACTAATAGAGACAATGAAGATTATAATGACAATGAAGATAAGCTATGATGAAACTTTAGCTGAAATGAAGAAACGTTGAAACGAGAAGAAATAATCCTAGAGGTAGAGGGAATATATCACAAAATAGATTTCAAGAAATAAAGAAATATCTTCATTTCTGTGATAATCTTATCGCGGCGGAAACAACAGACAAGATGTTCAAGGTGCGACCTTTAGCAGATATTCAAATAAAGATTTTTTTACAATGAGGAGTGTTTCACAGAGATTTATATTACCTGATGAAATATGTCGAACGGCAACCTTCCAAACAATTTATAAAAGGCTAACCAGTACGATATGGGTATAAAAACTGAATGATTACGAGCTCAGATGTGTCCTGTTACGATTACGACTTATACTGTGGAAAAACTCTAGGAGCCAATCCAGAGTCTTTGGGTACAAGAGTAGTCAAACTAATATTGAACAAACTGGATACCAATGCTAATGACTATGTCATATACTTCGATAATTTCTTTACTAGTTACGCATTGCTTCGAGATTCTAAAACTACGGAGTGTCCTCTCATAGCAGACAAAGATATGAAAATAACCCAACCAAGTCAACCAAATTTTATTTGTACGATCGTTGGACAACAGCGTTTGCACAATGGGATCAAATTTCGACAGCGTTCTTCCTCTGGGTAAAGTAAAGAGATGGTGGGTATTATTCACATACATACATGCAAATTCATGGCGCCTACACTTACTAACCAATACAAACAAGATAGATCAGCTTGATTTTCATCGTTACATCGCTCGTCACTTGATTTGAGAGACGGAAACAGCAGCGTCCAGCAACTTCTGCAGTGCCAAGTCTGCAGCATGATGGGGTGGGCCACTACTCCCAAAAACTTTCCCAGCAACTAAAATGTGTAGTGTGCCATAAAAAGGCACGTTGGCACTGCAAAAGTGCTGTAGAACACTTTGCATGCAGAAACATTTTTCGAAAATTTTCATATCATTTAGAGCCCAGTGGCCCCATTTAAGGACGGCTTTTTTTATATATATATATATATATATATA
>DVQM01001217.1:0-12777 GCA_018231645.1 Heliconius ricini | reverse complement strand
CAGAGCGAAGAAATGGAAATAAAACTTTAAGTAAATATTTCATCTCCTCCAGTGGGGATCGAACGATAAATAACAGCCTATTATAACAGTGTTTAATTAACAATAAAAAAATACAATTAAACTGAACATATTAAACGCGAACGTGAAGCCTAAAGCTCCTTAAGACTAAACAAAAATTAATATAGAATTTTCGTGATCCATATTACAATTCCGAATTTACTTCACCATTTTTGATGACCTATGTACATTTTATTACATATACTTGTAATTTATGTGGGGCATCGTTAGCATCTTCTGACTGTAATCGCGACGGTTGTGTTTGGAATCAATACGGCAAACAATGACTCTCATTTCACCCCCCGCGAGAATCAAAATCTTTGCCAAATATGTTACGTTCCTCTTTTATCGAATGACTCTCATATCTCTGATGCGATTAAGTCCATCCCGATGATAAGCCTTACGTTTACATGACTTTATATCATAATACCTTTTAAATAATACTATATTTATTTCCTATTGTCTGTAATATCAACCTTTAAATTAAGGTAGTATTGATGAATATTTTGAAGTGAAAATCAAAAAATTCTAATTAGTAATCTATGTATAAACTACGTTACAATTATCGCCAGCTTTGGCAAACTGACTAAAATTGGTTTAGCAATTTTACTGACGAAATAAAATTTTAAATAAGTATTTCCATAACTTACATGATTATTAAAAAAAAATAATTATATTCAATTATTCAATACATTTATTTCTGCTTGAAATATCAACAAATATGAAAGTTACTATATATGTAGTGTTGATGATGGGAGAATAAAAGTCTACTTACGAATAACACTGAGTTTAATCAACACCACTTTAAATGTACATACAATATTAACACAAGAAGTAAAACACGATTATACACCGCACGATATACTGAAAAATCAACCACAAGCAAGAATACATATAAAAACACGAAAGACATAAATTTTGGAATGAAATATGAGATAAGACAAAGGAACGTATGGAACGTATGGATCGCGTGGCAAGCATCCACTGTTATAATAAAATATGCCGTCGACAAGGGGGTAGGCGTAAATTGTGAGCGCTTTGATATAAATAAACTAAATACGAATACTTACTACAAAATATATAAACAATATTAAATATATGTATGTATATAAATGATTAATAAATAAATTACAATATTGAAATAGATAACATATATTAAATAAGCTATAAATATAAATATCTTTTAAATTACGCTCAATTCTTGTGAGATCCTGTTAAACTTTTCCTATTAGCTCTCAAAAATAGCTCCCAAAAAGCCATTCTATCACTGAAGGGCCGCTTCTTCATCGAGATGTCAATGTCGATGTCCAAGTAGTTGATTGTGTCATTAGTTATTGGAATCCATTTTACAGGTAGCAACTCCGAGGTCTCCGGTGTTGGGTTTCTGTTAATTTTATCACATTAATTTTGTCTTCAAGCACTTTTAATAGTTGGAATTAAAGCAGAAGGAATGGAAGGATATATCACACGCTCTCATCGTTTACATGGCAATCGCAAGTGCTGTTGCCAGACGAGAAAAACAAAAATAATATAGAAATTTATATAGATAGATTATATTTTTTTCAAATTCTTAATTACTTAAATTATGTACATATATTTTACGTCATTTAAAATTTAAATTTCATAATAATGCTCAATTTTCTCTTCGTCCTTAAACACTATTTTATCGCAACGTGCAACTGTTTAAATATCTTCACGCAGTATCGCCTTTTATAAATGAATGTATAATTATTTACTACATAAGAACTAGGCTATAAACAATAGTATAATGCAAATATAAAATTACCCATATTTGACAAAATTTGTCCAAAGCGACCTCATACGATTAGATACTAATTCATCGTGCTCACATTGATTGACTATTACATTGTCATCCATATCAAACAAATATCCATGTTCATCAGCATGTGCGGCTCCTTTATATTTTATATTATACTTATTTTTTCCGTAATTCTTACCGCCATCATATGAAAATAAATATTGATAAACGTTTTCAGCTCCCTGTGAACGCAATTTTTCGGCCGTCCACTGCGATGCGAATGCGTAGAAATAATCAGTTTCGAATTGCAGGACTTTATCTTTTACCTCCTCTGTTAATTCCTCATCCCCAAAGTAAAAATGTCTGACTAAATCCTCCATAGTTTTAAAGTTGTCGTCGTAATCGAACGCATATTTCAGTGAATCACTAAGATAGCTTTCTTTCATAAAGTAGCCAACAGGTTCATTGGAATCTCTTGTTAAACCTTCATTATTATTAAAACCAATCAGTATTGGCATGCCTTTTGCTTTAGGGACATCTAAATTGGATGGATATTCATGTACAAATCTTTCAATGTTTTCAAATTTCTTTTCTACACATGGCCTTAAACTAAATGATTGTTTGTTATAAGCAGCTACAACTAATTTTGGATCAACGTTCACTAAAAAGTCTAAGGCTTCTGAAACGTCATTAGTCCTAAAACCTAACTGTTCAGATATTTTTAACGGTACAGATAAATCTGAATCAACAATACTTCGCGGCTTAACTGCAGCAGCGCTCTGTATAATGACTTTATCAAATAATTTCTCATGTTTGGACAAAAGATGAAAGTCGACCGAAGTGCCACCTGCGCTTTCGCCCATTAATGTAATTTGATTGACATCACCTCCAAATGAACCTATATTCTCCTTCACCCATCGTAATGCTAGCAATTGATCTTTCAAACCTTGGTTTCCAGGGACATCAGGTGTGTCGAGGCACATAAATCCATATGGTCCAACTCTATAATTAAAGCTGACAAAGATAACGTCGTACTCTAGCAAATATTTGGGTCCGTAATGATCCTTTTTAACGAATCCAGTATTAAAACTCCCGCCGTAAATCCAAACAAGTACGGGCAGCTTATTTCTACTGCTGGCTGATGATGGAACGAACACATTTATACGTAAACAGTCTAGCGATCCCATGGCATTGCCGAGCCACATTTGTGGACATGTTGGTGAATCCAAATAAGCATCATAAGTTTCATTAAACTTTGGGTTTGGTTTAGCCACCTATTAAATGAAATAAAGAATATACGATTATATAATTAAACAACTTTAAAAAATCTGCCTCTTTTATCGAATGTTTACAAGTTCAAAATCTTTGCAAGCGTTGTACATATGTGACAAATGTCAAATAAACCCACGATATAAATAATATATTATCAGAACATTTATATTTACCCCGAAAGGATTTTCACCGATTTGCCCATATGGTATTCCAAGGAACATGGAGTAGCTTCCATCATCTGCCCGAAGTCCTCTGATAAGACCGGCCGGAGCATCGACCAGGGGATCCAAACGGACCATACCCTCCGCCAATCCCAAACACAGTAAAATGCACACCACCAGTACCATTGTGAGAATGTCAATAATTTAGAAATAATTTTATCAGCATATTTATAGTGCAGTACAGCGAAATATACTGAAACAAATCTCGTATGTGCCGTTTTATATGTAACAATAAATATATGAATGGATAATTGCCAAAAACAAAAGTCAATTGCAATTAGTAATGACAGCGTATGTAAATAAATTGAATGTTGATCATTCAATTTATTTACATACGCTGTCATTTATAACTATGACAAACAAAAAGAGTGGTTCTCCTTTAATTTTTGTTGCTGGACTTTTACGCCAACTAACAAATGACAGTATGTAACAAGTTTGGTTCCTATGTGTTATCTTTATAAAAGTAGTCTGCTTTTGTGTGACAGACAGACAACGCATATATGAAATTACTTTACGTAGAAAATTGAAAAGTCGTTGTGAAGAAAAAGAAATGATATAAAGCTAGTAAAAACGTTTACGTTCGGTTTTAACGCCCGTATGTTTCCTACTTTAAGTGCCGATAGCCTTTATCTTTACTTGTTGACTTCGCTGACGATTGATGATTCTTACACTTTACCTGCATCATGTGGGGTAAAAAGGGGGGCCTAGTGATAAATTTCTTTTCTTTTCTCTAGGGTTCTCCACCTTCTACCTATTTCTAAAATGAAGATCCGGGAAATGTTTGTTTAATATAAATATAACGTATATCGTCGCTTGCGTGGTGAACAGAGTCAAACATATTACAAGTTACGAATAACAATAAACGAGAACTACAAGGAGGAGGTTGAACAAGATAACACAATACAACAAAAATCTTGTTAATATTTTTTTCCACATATGATGAATTTCTCAATTTTTATGCTTAGATCGTGATCTTTTCCATATTTGGCTGTAAGTGCTTTGGGTATCGGTTCAACTCCCAAGTCATTCCCAGTCAGGATTGAATTATTGTACAAATATCAACATTAAGTTTTGAGGCCAATAGCTGATTTGAATAATAGACGCAGTAGCATAAACGTGTCACTGTAAATGCGACAGTTTGTAGGTTCGCTTTCCACTCGAGGAAATGTTAAATATTTTCATTTCCTCTTTGGTGGAGTGGCGTCCGCCACTCAGCACGCAATGCCTAAAGACTTCGGCGGAAATTCCCTACTTTTCGTCTAAAATAATAAAATAAAGTGTCTTAATAGGAACAGAGTGTCTTAACACTAGGCTCTCTCTACCACGATCGCTTAAATTAGAAATGTTAGATTTCTATTAATTTTTTATTTGTTACAGTTATGTCCAAATTCGCCGTGCGCGTAGACGCGGCGGTGTCAGCACTGGGCGGCGGCGTCGGCGCAGGACTGGACGAGAACGACTTCATAGACGCCTCCCGCCTTGTATATGACGCTGTCAGGGAAATACGGCGCGCTGTGTTGATGAACAGGGTATGTATGGGTTAGACAACATATTTGTTAGGCTATATGGGCCACCCCAGGCCAGTGTTTAATTTACGTAGTACTTGTGATTTTGTAAGACTATTTATGTATCTAAATATATTTGTTTCTCCGATCTTGTCATTATTATACAAAATCGATCACCGCGATAACTTGATCGATTTTGTACTATTCATTCATATTATGGAAAACAGGATAAGCGCAAGATATGCTATAATTTAGAATATTAAAAAGCCTTGGAAAATAAATTACAAGGAATCGCAAAGTGACTAATTTATTATTAGATGCCATGCCATGTGGCATAATTGGAATGAATGCATTTTCTTACTTAACACAATGGTTGGTTTTAAGTCTGTTTAAAAATAATAACTATTTTTAATAATTTCCCATCGTATTCCTACTCTGATAGAGGAAGCGCAGCGTTGAGTTCAGCCACATAACACGAGGTGGTGCTTGGGGAACAGAGTGTCGTAACACTAAATTGCTTCCCCATAACCCTTTTTATGCGGGACAACGCGTGAAGATGTAAAAAAAAATTTCCCTATATACCAAGTGTTAATTAAAATATCATCAGGATGTATCTACATGTTAATATGCTAACTAAATATAGGATGAAGAAGAATTGGACCCTGAAGATGTCGAGCTAGACGAGCACTACACTCTCGAAACGCGTAGTAAATGTGAGAGTCCACAAAGCACACGTCTATGTAATAAAAAGAAATAACCTAAAAAAATAGTTTTTGTAATATATTCGGGGATACCTTGATTGAACAGATAAAGGAGCTCAGACAGTTGAAGAGTCTTAATGGTCATTGAAACCAGACACTGGCCTGAGCTCCTCGTGGGTGCCTGCACTGTGAATAGAAAGCATATGGTTCACTATTAATGTGAGATAAAAGAGATCGCATCATCGTATAGAACAGATCTTATCCTAGATATATGAGATTAATTCGCTTCCAGACATTCATTTAAAATGTGCAAAAATTGCAAAAATCAAAGACCTTAAGAGTATCGATCTCGGTCACTCTTCTCTCTCTAAACCAAGATTTGTGTGTTGAGGGTTATTTCTTTTTATTAAAAAACGTGTCATATTTTAAATGTGTGTATTTTTATCTGTTTGTTTTTTTGTTTGCACGTCGAAGTTTTTGTTGTTGTTCTTATTTAATTATCGTGGCATGCACGGTAGATGGTGTTTTCGTATCATTTATGTGTTTTTCATTGATAACATTTTTTTCTTACACATGTAGGTATAGAGTGCAGTGGATTTTTTTTATGTGTTAATTTTTTGTAAATTTTATTTCATTGTGTTGTCTTTAATTTGGGCTTTGAATTTGAGTGGTTGATGAAAATTACTTTTAATTATTATGACATTATTGTTTAAACACAAAAAATATATATAAATATGTTTTTTATAACAAGATACACAAAATGTATATATAATACTAAAGGTATGGACAAAATTTACATAAGTGTCAACAGTAAATTTAAGAAGATATTTCTATAAGGAGAATTAAAGAAATAAATGACAAAAAGAAATATTAAAATTAAAGCCATCAAATAAAACAAGAAAACAAATAATATAAAACAAACATTTAAAACAATACTCTGCAATAGTGTCGCGATACGTCACAATCTACCCACCCTCAATTGTTTTCATCCACCAATCAATTTTTCACCGCATGTGTACGTCTTTGCATGTAAATGATAGACGAGTGACGATCTCGACACCGATACGGAGTTTGAACCCGTCGAAGACATGACCATGGAGACTAGGAGTAGATGTGAGTAGAAATGTGAAATCTTATGATACATGTGGAAGGTGTGGGGGGCTCGACTCCCGCTGAAAGTGGTGCTGTTAATATTATGTGAAAAAAACAGTAACTCTGGGGGACTTTAATATTATGTTTATTATATTTTGCATTATATATTGCAGTGATTTACAATAATACATACATATATATAATATTGATCGAATTTTGAAATTTTTACATGTTTTCTTAATAAATATTTTTCCTTCCTAAGTGTGGAATAACACTTTAAAAATGTAAAAAAAAAAATAATTTGTACGGATGTTTTTCACTGATTCTGTCTGATTAAATATAGCGTTATTTTCTTAATCCGAACAGAATTGACAGTTTTGTCACTAACTAATCTCTAATCGGTCACGATATACATCTAATAGCGTTTGTGTTATAAGATTATTTTAAAAGAAATAAAAAACTAAATATCCAATTGAACTTAGAATTACTTAAATTATATCACTTAAAGTTTGCTTTTTTATTTTATTGTCGTTTTTTTTAAATTAAATTTTGTGTGTGTTTGGTTGATCTTATTATATATATTTTCCTGTAACAGCGAGCGCTCACACCGGAGAGCACGGAGTCGATGAGTATCCAGATATTAGTGGCATTACTAATGCTAGGGTAAGTTTTACTACCATTAAGCTTTAACTACATTTCTATGTATATGTTACTTTTTTTTTCCATCGCTTAATTCTCACATGGAAATTGAATTTCATGATAAATATTTTCTGCCCGGTTACACAAGAAATCACTTTACTCTGGAGGTAAAAGTGCAAAGTTTTAAAAAAAGCTATTAAAGTTATGCTATAACAGAAAATAAAGAAATCAATTGGACAACATTAACGACAAAGAATTTCTAAATTTTAAACCCCATTTCACACAAAATTTACTCAAAAAAAAAACAGGAAGCCATGCGCAAGATGACAGAAGAAGACAAACGCAAGATTCTTCAACAAGTGGAGCTATTTAGACGTGAGAAAATGACTTTTGACAATGAAGTAGCTAAATGGGACGACGCCGGAAATGATATCATCATGCTGGCGAAACACATGTGCATGATAATGCTGGAAATGACAGATTTTACAAGGTCAGTGCTTTGTATAATATCCCGCTCTAGTTTCCTTCCAGCTTCTTTCTGCCTACCGCTAAGTGCGGGATACGGTGTAAAGCTGGCACGTTTTGATTCCACACCAGACCGAAGACATGAAAATATTAAATATTTCATTTCCTCGAGTATGAATCGAACACACAACCTGCATTTACAGGCACAAGCTTGTGCCCATGCGCCAACTGGCCTCAAAAATGTTAATTTTTTGACTTTTCTATAATACAAAAACTGACAGTCTCATATTTACCATCACAGAGGCCGCGGTCCCCTCAAAACAACAATGGACGTGATCAACGCCGCCAAGAAGATATCTGAAGCTGGTACCAAATTGGATAAACTTACTCGGGAAATTGCTGAACAGGTAATATATCAATAAACACACATTCTATTTTCTAAAGATAAAACCATTGTTTCTGATAGTTAGGAAACATTTTTTATTTTTTGATTGTGGGTTTGATCTCCACTCGGAGCAGCAGTATTTAGTTACTTGCTCTTTATCTTCATTCCCCCTCAACACAGTGAAGCACAGGTGAGAAGGGGAGAACGGAAGGTCCTATCAGTGGAGTGAATCCTGGTATGCCATACCCTTGTAGACTGAAGCTAAATCTGCGAGCGAAATGAAATGAGCAGTTATCCTAGTTGATATACAGGATGGAAGCATCAGCTCCTTCTACGGGAACAGTATATAGGGTTAAATATTTCAAACCCATACCTAAAGAAATTTATCAAGATACCGATAAGTTTAGACGTAGGATTCTTGTTACATTTCACGATGTTTATCCATACCTGTATTTCGTGGTATGTTCAAAGTTTGAACTTTGCCGCCAATACCTACGACTCGATGTCGGAATGAGGCGTATGCGTTTTTCTTTTTGATAGGTTTATGTGTGCGTGCGTCGTTCTTGACAAATGGCGTTTTATTTTACAACGATAATTTTATTATTTATTTTGTTTGATTTTATAGAGTAGTTAAAACTGTGTTTCATTTAAGGTGGTGCTGAAAAAATAAAACACTGTACAATAAATACGCTACTCTTATCTGTGAAAAGTGTAGTTATTAATTATTATACATATTTTTTTATTTATTTAAAATGTCTCTCTGTAAATTTGGCTCTGAAAAGAATACGAACGCGCCACTCAAAATGCAATATCTAGAAAACGGAAAAATAGTGTTCTTGTTTATACTAAAAGATGTAATATTTCTATGACAGTGTCCAGAATCATCGACGAAACAAGATCTCCTCGCGTACCTCCAGCGCATTGCGCTGTACTGCCACCAGATACAAATAACGAGCAAAGTGAAGGCCGACGTGCAGAACATATCCGGGGAGCTCATTGTTAGCGGGGTGAGTTGTGTTTCTACATCTTTTTAGATTTCTTTTACCGACCGATAATGTAGACGTTTTACCTTAAATTTAAAGTAAAGGGAGTCGAACCGTTACACACTACAACTTCAATTTGAAATATATAGATTTTGGTCTGTTTTATTATTAGGGTAACTCTATTTCCAAGATTGTAAAGAGGAAGAAACCGAAAGGAAATGCTTTTTTGAGAGTTTAATGAACATGCAAAAAACTTCAAAGAAATATGTTATTTCTTTAATAATTTCGTTAACCAGTTTAACAAGAGATCGTGATGTAAATATGGATCAAAAATATAGATTTAAATTTATCCGACGAAAAATTATCGAAAAACTTACAGTATATAGTAATAGACAGTAATTTTATAGCTTCAAATGATGGAAATGCAGGACTATTGCAAGAAGTACAAGGCGTTTTACATAAATCCAGTCCAGATTTCTCTTTAATAACTTCTCTGATATTCTTCTTTCAATATTGAATGGTGCGTAGCTAGTGAATCGCTTAATTCAATTTAATTTACACTCAATTCAATTTAATTTAGTGGGACGTCATCCCAAACACCTTACACGTATTTATTTATCTTCTATTCGAAGTTGTTTAGATTATGACAGTAGTGAAGCGCATTAAACAAATTTGGACCAATTACAAAATAACAGTATCAGATTAGAAGCAAATAACTGTAATATTAATTAGAATGTAAAGCAAACAGATCGGCATGGTCGATGTAACGACAAAGTTCTTAAATAAACAGAAAAAAAAATAGGAAATTGACTCTCTGCATTATATATATATAGATATATTTAATTCGAACTATTCCTCTTATTTTGTTCATATCTGTTCGTATTTCCCAGCTGGACAGTGCCACGTCCCTCATCCAAGCGGCCAAAAACTTAATGAACGCGGTGGTGCTCACTGTGAAGGCGTCCTACGTCGCGTCCACCAAGTACACCCGGCAGGGAACCATCGCGGTGAGGGGTTTGGGCGTTTGAACACATTTTTGGGGACTTGTAGATGTCTTTATATAGTATTTTGGATTGAGATGTTTGTGTGATGTGTGTTTGAATTTTTTATTTTACGCTGCAATAAATCGATGATAGTAATGCTTTGATCAAACCCACGACCGTCACAAATGCCGAGTCACTGATAATTTTCTTAGTTTTCATATCTTATTTTATTATATATAGAAATGTAACGTATTTAAATATATTAATTGCATTGCAAAGTTATTTTAAGGGTGAGTAAATGCTTTGTACTTACTATTATTTTAGCTAATATACCTAAAAAATAAGCCTTTTAAATTTTGTCGTATTTTTTATGTGATTTCATTTCAATATGATATCTAAGTATTTCTATAAAAATAGAGACAATTGATACTACGATAAACCTAGTTAATTAAGAAAAAAGCAACTTCACGCTTATTCGGCATATAGGAAGGTAGAATGAGAAAACCTGTCAGTGGCAGTGCTGAGTCGCAAATGCATCCCTCATGGAGATGGAATCTATAACCATTGCCTTTCCCACGACCTCAGGGGAATTGTGTCACTAGGTCTATATGATGGTTATTTAAATAAGGCGTTTTCGTACATAATTTAGCGAGTTTTTGTTCCTAACGTGCGCTTTGTTTTCTCGCTGCACAGAATGACTACGTAAGTTTGTAGTGGACGTGGTCGCTCGTGTGTTCTTGCGAGTCTTGCGCTTGCATGTGCTTGTGTTTTACTTTTGTGTTTGTTTCTTTCATACTGAGGTAACGTTTAAGTGCTCTTTGGATATTTTTTTTTATTTTTGATTTTCTTTTCATTATACTTGAAGAATGACTGTTACGAGACATTATAGGTTTAAATTTTAGTGTCACTTTTTCGTTATAGAACTAGAAAAACTAGACAAGATTTTTTTTTAATTTTCCAATTCGTGCACCTATTTTTATGAAAGTGTTCTTTCTGTTTTATTAGTGTTTCTATAAATTTACACAATTATAAATTGATTTGCAAATTGCGTTTTAAATTTTGGCATAACATTTTCCCCTTTAGTTTCCTGGTCGTGCACAAAATACAATTTATGTTAGTTCTTTATTACACGTTATTATTATTTCTACGTATTTTTTTACTAAAATCCGTCTTAATGTTGTTTTCAAACACCTAAAAATGTTTCAATTTTTCCCAAATTCCAGTCCCCAATAGTAGTATGGCGCATGAAGGCACCGGAAAAGAAACCGTTAATACGCCCGGAAAAGCCTGAAGAGGTCCGCGCCAAAGTGAGGCGCGGCAGTCAGAAGAAACAACCGAGCCCCATACACGCGTTGGCCGAGTTCCAGAGTCCAGCCGAGAGTGTTTGAGAGAGAAAGAGAGTGAAAGGTAAGTCTAACAACTTACCTTTTTCTAGTTATTAATAGCACAGGACAACAAAAGTTCGTATTCTTATGTAATATGATTTTATTCTAATATCTATAATTTTGCACAAAGTATGCCTGTAAAGGCGACTGGTTGTGGGTTCGATCCCCACTCGAGGAGATGAAATATTTACTTAAATTTATATTTCTCATCTTCGCTCTGGTGTTGAGGCAAAGACGCGGCGTTGAGTACCGCCACTCAGCACCCAAAGCCTCCAGAATACACTTCCATTCCACATTTTCCGTCGGATTCTAGAAGCATTGCGTATTGAGTGGCGAAACTCAACGACGAGCTTTACCAGAGGGAGGAAATAAACATATTAAATATTGCATTCCCCCCTCATATAAATTGAACCCACAACCGTTGCGTTTACAGGCGACGACGGCCCTTTTAGTTTGTAATTAATATTTTAAATATAGTTTTTTCTATTTCAGATTTCCATCACGTTCGGAATAATTGAAGTGGACGTGGTTTTTTTAATTATTTATTAATTTTATGTTTCTAATCATATTTGTGTACGCCTTTTTTTATAAGTCGTTAAAATTCGTTTTTTATTTATCTATGAAATAAAGTTCTTTTTAATAAAGTAACTCAAAATTATTTTTTTTCTTGTCAATTTTTACAAGTTTTTTTAATTTTTCTTCTTATAGGATTTTTTAAAATAAAACATATTTAATATGATTATAACTCATATATTAAAAGATTGTGATTTTAGTTTTGGAGATTTCAACAAAAAAATATGCTCACTGTTATTGTTTAGTTTCTATAACTTTTTACGGTTTACTTTTTTACATAAGTCTTGTCATATACTTTGTATGAAATTATTAAAAAAAGGAATTGTTTTGCATTTTTTTTTTAAATTTTAGATGGTTTTATTTTGAAACTTTTTTTTTCTAAATATATACTCAACGAAATTTGAAGCCGCTCCCACGGCAGCCAAATTGAATTCTAGTAATAAGATTTTTATATCATTATTAATATAATAATTGTAATATTATTAATAATGATACACATTTTATATTCAATTTTTAACAAATATTTGTATAATAATGATGAATTTTCATGCTTTTTAATAGTTTTTTTTAAAGAAATACAACGAAAAAGCTATATCCTGCATGAAGCAGGTTAAGTAAAGGGAACCTATTGTTTCACACTCCGGTTTTGCTTCGCGTTCTTTCGGTTTCTGCTCGAATTTGAGATGATTTTGAATTTGAGACTTCGTTGCGTTAGTGGCGGAGTTTAAAACGTGAAAAGAAATTATTTCGTTTTGAA
>DVQM01001216.1:0-12782 GCA_018231645.1 Heliconius ricini | reverse complement strand
CTAGGTTCCCTCTGTCTACCCTGCTGTGTGCGGGATATAGCGTGAAGCTAATAATTTAATTTATATTTGGGTACACGCTTAACAAAAATCTGAAGTTATAGTACATAAACCTTTTGAAAATTTTTAAAAAATCCTACCAGGATTAGATTACATTTTGTGAGGTATTACGTTTTAAGTCAATATGAAACGTAAAAAAAATACATTGTAGGCTACAACTCGTTGTAAAATAAATGTAATTGTAATGTATGTAATGTTTCTAATTATTAAAATTCGGGAGAAAATTTTTAATATTTTGTTCACATAGTTACATTTCAAAAAAAAATGAAAGAATTTCAATTCAGTTGAACGTATAATGAGACATTAATGCTCCATTTTTAAACAAAGGCACTTTTATAATGAGGAGGTAGAGTCATAATCCTCAGTGACAAAGGCTTGATGTGTGAATAGATGAAGTCTTGCCATTCATTAAAGTTCTTTACTTCACCACACGCGGCCTTTAGCAAAAATATAATTTTAACTGCCAGATTTAATTTTTTTTTTTGCTTAAAATTTAATGCAGAATATTAGAATGTACAAGAATGACACTTTTGATTGTCATTAAAGTAGAAATTAATAACTAACTGTATTAAATTATATTATATTATTTATTAACAAATTCAAAATAATTTTAAATCAGCTGTGCGCTGTTAACAAATTTGACAATTTTAAAATAAAGCGCAAATAAAATATTTCATAGGCTAATTTTTAATATTTTTTAAATTACTTACATATCACGAAGGCAAAAGAAAGACAAAAATCTAAGACGAAAACCTCATAAAAATGAGATATTCTTCCGCACATGGCCGAATTTCTTACCATAAAGAAATATTTTTTATTTAAATATGAATATTATAGCTGTGTAGTTCACATATTTTACATTGAAGCTAGAAATGTATGTTCATGTATTTATGTGCCGATGATCTTTATCGTGCTTTGACATAACTATTTAGGCCTCGCCCTCAGTGCTTTTTATAAATTAGACCAGTTGTGAAAAGTAGAAAAAAATGTAAAAAGTAAATTTAATAAGCTAAAAATGTATTGATTCTTTTTTACTGAACTCTTCTTTAATTATTTAAGTAATTTAGATATTTTTGCATTACGGCGCTGATAATGTAACTTCAGTGAAACTTAAGAAAGCATATAGCTATAAAAAGTTCATTATATTTTTTTAAAATCGGCAGCATTTTAAAATTTAAACTACTCCTTTAAATTAATTTACTCTGACTAAAATTATACTGAGCAAATTAACAACACAAAATTGGCATTATTGGCTCTAAAATGTTCAACATTAAGCGTGAGGCGGATCATTCGATAAATGACAATAACTGGATTATTTGAATAGACTAAATGAGTATAAATATCTGTAAAACGAAATTTAATCCAATCTCGTTTCGGATACATCGCCTAGTTATCAGTAGTTAAAGTAATTAATTAAATTATGTAAGTATTATGAATAAATGTATCCGAAGTTTTCACAAAACAAATACAAATTTTCATAAAAATATATATTTATATTTTATTTTTGTTAGGAGAGTTTGCAAGAGATAACTTATCGTGATTTTAACTTTTACTCAGTGCACTTTTATAATATTAAAATGTTTCCCAGTTAGGTATAATACTAGTCACTTTAAGTTTACCATCTACATGTCTCCGAGGGGTAAAAGGGATGAAGGTAGAATTATTTGTGAACTTAGGTACATATATGCAGAACACCAGATTAATAAGATATCGTTTTCTAATCTAGATCAAAAAGGAAAAGCTTCTGTGGCAGCATATTATTTTTAAATTTGAAATCCTTTGAACGTCTATAAAAAACCTTCACTTCACAGAAATATAGCATTATGACAATAATAAATAACTTTAAATAACCATAATAATAATTTTTTGAAAGCTTAATATTAAAGAGATATTTTCTTAACAGAAAACTTACATTAAAATGTATTTAAATTGTAGTTTCAACAAATTATATTGGTGGAAAAATTGGTGTAAATTGTGAATTGAGACTTTGTTAAAATTATTTTCTTCTTAAATTTATAACTATAAATATATTTATATAAAAAAAAATTAATAAGATATTAATAAAAAATAACACCAAACGACGGTGCACACCTGCTTTGCCATAAACTGAAATATTTCTTAAAACAGTTTGGATTAATTCCCTTTCTTTGTGCTATTAGAAAAGTTTTTGTCGTAAAAATCCCGCTTTTGGGTACGGAGCTTAAACCATTGGAATTTGCAGTTGGTCCCTTTAGTAAAATATCTCCTTTTGCTGCGTCAAACTTGGAATTACGACATGAATTTTAATAAAGCTACGGCTAGCAAACGCCTTCGCTGTAATCCACTAGCAAACTTATTTTAATTCAATAAACATAATCTTTTAAAATTTATTTTCAATACAAGGAAAATGATAACCGATTGTGTCTCGTATAGTGCAATTTTGTATAAAATAAAATATCGTCGAGAAGATAGTCGAAGTCCCAGCGAAAGTATTAGATGAAATGTTTCCGGACTCCGACAAAATTGGTTTGCGCGCTGTGGACCGACCAAATATAAATCATAACTGAAGGCAAAACTATTCTGATAAATTATTACCATAGGCGAGCAACGTCGATACAAAAATAATAGGCATTCTTATATAAGTGTGTATATAAATATATATGTATAAACTGTCGATTTCTAATATACGGTTGTATAATTTTACGAATTCTCCATAATATTGCAATTTTTAATTAACTATACATATTTTTTTGTACCGTCGATACTTTAAGAAAAACAAATCAGCTTCACGCTGTATCCCGCACCCGGTAGAGTTGGCAAATGAAACCTACTTTTGAGATTCCAACGAAAATTAAGACTACAACTCCGTTCATTATTTCCGAGTTCTGGAGGCATTTTATGTAATACTTTAGGGGAAAATATTTTTAAAACTTTTCGAAACAGATCTGTTATAGTTCAAAATAAATTTGTCATATTCATATATTTTTAAATAACTAAATGTGTTTTAAATTAACTATCATTTTAGTTTTAGTATTGTTTAATTACAAAGCGAAATTACATTTTTTTATAGTTGTTATATAGATGCACATTAAGCTGTTATAAAACTCTATATTACATCTACAGAATTAACTAAACTCACATAGTATAGAATACAGAAAATGTTAGAGTATTATTTACTAGAAATGCGTACATCTGTGGCAATTTTGAAATTTAAATATTATGCATGTTACAGCTTAGGTGGGGTAGAATGTAAAATTATACGATATTTGCAGGGCACTCGTTCAGACCATTTATTATCAGATAATGGCGAAAAGCCGAATACTAAAATAACGAGGTGCAATAAATCTAGTATCATCCTCTCAAGCCCCAGTGCAGGCCGCAGCGCATCTGGCCAAGTTCGTGTAATGGCTGATGCAGTCAACAGATTGATTGACGAATAAATTTACAATGCGCCATCCGAAAGTAAATAGCCGTGTTCCGCTTCATCCGATGCGAAACAATTCTATTTCACAACATTCTGCTGTTCTGCACTTAATTTGCATTTATTGACTTTCATTTAGACCGTTGCTTTTAGAATTTAAATAGTTTTCGTTAGCTGCGTATGTGTGTTTGTTTCTAAATGAAATATATATGTTACAACCATGTGGAGGGTAGGAAGGGGGAACCTTAGTATGCATTGTGAAGCCATTGTCTGTTCTCATTAGGATACTTTCTCCACTTTGCACAGAATTCTGGGTAACGCGTATTGAGTATAAAAGTTGACAAACGTTGTTGAGTAATATAGTTGTGCTTAAAAACGTTGTTGAATAATAACGGCATTTTAAGTAATAATAGATATATAAAAAAATATATCATTACACTAACGAGACTTTATGAGCTTCAGTTAGTCACTTTAAATGCTAAACTGGATGATATGTACGTTCTGTCTTCTCAAGGCAACAAATTTCCGAGATAAACAAAATTTACTTAGCACCAATTAGCATCTAGAGTGGAGCGTATGTATACATTTATATAATTTGACTCACTTCCAAAAGCGTGAATAAATTTGATTCAGAATCGAATAAAATCCTAAGTTGTATAATATTTGAAATTGAGCATGTCATATTCATAAGTTCGAGAGCCAATAACAATTTTTGAAATTAATAAACTGTCATGTATCAGTCATTGATGCGTAACAAATTTAGCTCTACAGCCTGTTACGATCCTCCTTCCGCTTTGGTCGCCTCTTCAATCCTGAAAATACTTCCTTAAGATCTACTCTGTCCAATCCTTGATAGAATAGCTTTTCCACGGATTTAATACCAGTCCATTCCTTGTTGTTACTTAGCCATGACTTTTTTTCCCCGCCCAGCGCGCCCTTTTAGTTACTACATGAAAAAAACAAATAGCGTTAGTTTATTTTGACTTTCTAATCATTACAAATATTTTAAATGCATTTCTTGAATTCCTTATTATAACAAGTATTTAAAGTGCGTCTCACTGCCATGCTAGGAGCATGGCAGTGAGACGCACTTTAAGATGCTTAATGCATTTAAATACAGAGTTTTAAAGCTCTAAGTTTTATGTGAAGTTTGGACAGCCTGAGGGCTAACAAGTAAAATGTACTCGCTGATCTGTAACTTTCTTCTAAAAACAATACATTACGTAATATTATACGCGCTAAAGTCAATTTTCATCGATTGGTAGCGTAACTACTTCTAGGCATATCCTTTGCACTAATGGATGTATGCGAAATATTGTCATACTGTTAAAAATTAAAAAAAAACCATATTAACTTTACCACTACACGTTTGATTTGTTAATTTTTATCTGTGCAAACTGGGTCTACTCAACTTTTTAAATTGTCACTCAATCAATGATCAAATATTATCACAAATTTAAATTATATATTGTGATTAATATATACTATATACCTGTATAAATATATCAATCTTAAATGCAACATGTTAATTTAAATTTCATCAAATATTAAACAAATATCTTTTAGTGTACCTACATAATTATATACAAATATTATTATTTAGGGTAAATATTTTTATAATCTTACTGTATTAGTTGCTCACTATTCAACCCTCCAGCCTTCAGCGAATCGACAGTACGTATCTTTAATTACTATTAAATAAGAATCTATATATGTAAACGTAATTAGGATGAAACAAAAGCAATAAAGGGGTAGAATAAGGCGGGCGCCACAATAAGACGTATTATTTACGATCGAATTGCATTGAGAGAATAACATCTTAATATATTTTTATATAACGGTTCGTAGGGTTAGCTATTAGCTACATAAGCTAATAAGAAGAAAACAATATTATTATTAAGGTCAATTAGGATATATGTAAATGAAACCATTGGGAATTTTGTTGTATATCTTGTAGAATGCAATATTCATTAGATACTTTTTAATATTTAAATCTATACTAATATAATAAAACGGAAATGTTAGTTTTTATTTGCTTTGTATAAAAGCTACATTCTTTAGAAGTGCTATAGGTCTGTTTACGGCTGCAAGCATAAGTTCGACTCACGCAGGGCCGCCGCCGATGACATCCTCTCAATATGCAGCTACATAATGCTTGCACTTTCTCAAAAATATAAAAAGTATTGTCTTTAATTGAATGTATCAATCTCTTGGCAAAAGCAGCAAAATAAAACTATTATCGGTGGTATGCGGTAAATTCTAATTAAAAAAACTAGTATACTAAACTATCAGTTTGAATAAATATTAACTTTTAGGGTTCCGTATCTCAAAAAAGGGAAATGGATCACTTTTTTGTTATGCTTCTATATATACCATTTATTTCCAGATCAAGTTTATTTTAGTATCAAGGTTAAAATAATATTAAATATTTAGGTTTAAGGTCCCTTAGAGCCCACAAAAATAAAGCTCCAAAAATCCAATTAAAAGATACTACAGTAAAAGGGCATCGTTTTTGCTGCGTTTTGTATGAAACTCACCGCGTAATCAAAACCTATAGGGTACTTCTCATAAATACGCAGTTATGAAATTTGGACGAGGTGGTAACTCACCACTTACTAACTAACTCCTTACTAATAAAACGTCTATTTATACAACAGATAGAATCTATTACAAACTTAAACAATTATAATTCTAGTATATTATTTCCATATATCTTGTACAAAATGAGGGCATACGGGCGTATGTACACTTAAGTTCCTTAAGTCTTATCAGATGAACGATGGATTTTTGTAGGACTGCCCGTTCAACGGACCAAAGTCCTGAAATTGGTACGGAAAAATCAGTGAGCGAATCCGACTCGTACATATGCTCGAAAAAGTACTCAATGTGCCTAATAGCGGGGAAACCCGCTCACGAGCTCCTCGTGATGGTGAAACAGGTGCACATCATTCTACACTTTTAGCCGACCACGTAGATGTTGCACCCAAGGCACTACGCCGCTTTGTGGGGGCCCATCTAGTGGGAGGCGAGTCAGCGTCCGCCAACCATTCCATTCGTCTCATTCTCAATAGCCCAGTAGCCACCAAATTCCATTCCATAGTCCTAGTTTAGATTTTCACATTTTCCATAATTTCTACGCATTAACCGGCCATAGTTCCTACGCATTAAACGGCGACCATCTCTAGACAATTATCTGTAGTTACCCAGAGATGGATCCCAGCTGATGCGTCACAGTTAAACATTTGTATATTCTCTAAGGGGCCTTTACGTGTTGGACCTGTGTCTCCACGCAAGCCTTCCTAAAAATCAGGTTTTTATGAATCCGAAAACTACGAAAGAGAATTTGAAAATTGAAAATAATTTAATACATAGATAAATTTAATAAATATTCGTATAGTCCAAGCGGGCGAAGCCGGAAGGGTCCGCTAGTGAATAATAAGAGAAATAAAGAGTCCATATAAAAAGCTACGAAGAGAATAGGCATAATTTTTATTTTAACAATATAATATAGATATAAATATGTACATATGTTAATATATATTTCAGTATATACACAAATATCATAGATGAATATCGTACCAAAATAATATTTTATAAATTTAATAAATATTCGTATAGTCCAAGCGGGCGAAGCCGGAAGGGTCCGCTAGTGAATAATAAGAGAAATAAAGAGTCCATATAAAAAGCTACGAAGAGAATAGGCATAATTTTTATTTTAACAATATAATATAGATATAAATATGTACATATGTTAATATATATTTCAGTATATACACAAATATCATAGATGAATATCGTACCAAAATAATATTTTATAAATTTAAATTCAAGTAATGGACAATAGTATCGACATTAGGTGTTCATTTTATTATTTTCAATACAGCGTTACTGAGACTCATTGGTCAAATTGACAATTTTATTCATGGCTTGCGTAAAATGCAACATTTTTTGAATATAAAATGATTTATATCAGGAACTACCTCTGTGAAAGTAACATTGTGTGGTTTTGTTATAAAAATGGAATACTTTTACTTATAATGCTTAAAAAAAATGTATTATGATATTTTGGTAGTTTATTTATTTCTATGACCTTCGAAATATGTAATATGTAATTATAACGTTGTCTGGTTACCAAAACGAGGAAAATGAAAATCTATACTAATATAATAAAGCGGAAGAGTTTGTTTGTTTGCTTAAACGCTAAGGTCTCTGGTTCTACTGGTCGGATTTACTTTGTTTTTGTTTTGTATGAAATCTGGATTCTTCAGAAGTGCTATAGGCTATATAACATTACATTACACATATATTCTAAATATATTAAAATATTTTCTAATTTGAGATGCAATTTATTCTGCCATGTTAAAAACAAGCGACCGTTGCTAAGCAATGGCTTGCAAAGTTTGTTGTTTTAAGAAACTGATACCCAAAATGAACTTGCTTGCTTGATATTCATACTAATATACAGAAATATAATAGTCACTTTTAGCATTTTGTCTAGATTGAAATTATAGTTTATTGTATAACATTCTAATAAATAATTAAGGAGAGGTCACTGCCTTCGGGCGGCATAGTGTGACCGACGCGAATGGGCAGAAATTTTCATACATTTACGAAATATTGTTTGTTATTAATTTTTATGTATTATTTAAGTAATTTTTTATTTTGTATTATTTAAGTATTTTTTATGTAATTATTTGCTGTTTATAACTAATTTAAAGTACACTTTGGTTCTCTTTTTCTTTTCTTGGTGTGGTGTAAAGTTTCGTCCTGCGCTACTATTGAAAAAACACATTTATATTAAAAATTTACGATCGAAAGTTATTTCATCATCAAATTTAATAAAGATAATATAATAAGGTGGAAGAATTTGTTTGTTTGTTTAAGTGCTAAGATCTCTGGATCTACTTATCCGATTTACTTATTTTTGGTTTTTTTGAAAGCTACGTTTTACCAGAAGTGCTATATAATATTATGATGTTTGTATTAGTTAGCTTTTAATAACGAAATAATAAACGCCATTGAACTGCTTTAAGTTTTTTACTTGATAAAGATATTGAAATTTACAAGCGAAAGTTATTCTATAATCAAGGATTTTTTATGAAGAAATGCTTTGTCTTTTATAGCATGTAATTTGAACGTATAGTTTTTGCGAATATATAAATTTAAAATTTGCGGCCGTAAAATTCAACGCTCGCAGTTACTCAAAATTATTGAATGTATAAATTATATTAATTATATAATTTATATTGATTATCTTATGGACAATGCAGGATTGTAAATCAATTATAAGTGGTACGCGAGCAAAGGCGCTAATGGGCCGCTAGTATAGTATAAAACTTGTGAATCTGCGCCACGATGGCCTCAAATTTCACTAACCTTTATATATTCTACAAAGAATAAACTTGAATCAACCTCAATCTACAGTTAAAACAATAAACGATTGGTTTTAACAGTGAAAGTTTGAAGCGTCCAATCTAAGAAAATCTGTCTCTTGTGTCCTTCCCTCAATCGATTTGAACGTTTCATCAAATTAAACTTCAAGTTTCTCATTACGCAATGCAAATGTTAGTTCTATTCCAAAACTATACGTACCTTCTGATGTACTCGTACAGCTGTAAATAGCCGGAGTGCATCATAATATTATAACTTTAATGCTTCTAATAACTTTGAACTCAACTGCACAAGAGTTTGTAGAAAATATAACTGTTAACGTACACGAGTACTAAATATTTTATTTCAGCATATTACAAGGTTTTTTTAGCTTATTTTTATATTTATATAATGCTCGTAATTATAATAATAACGCTATAACAGACGACTACCAACTGTAGTAGTCGGTAGTTCGAATGGCCTCAATGATCTGTCACAATACATATACTACATAGTACACCTTTGTAGATGGTTAAATTTAACAAAATTAAATGGGTATTCATATTTTTTAGCAACACGCATTAACCCGTCCATAGCAGGAGGGCAAAGGGATAATAAAAATTCTTAAAACAAAATCTACCTGTACAATTTAGAACGTTACAAATAGTAACATACCCTATGAGTAACTACCTGGATCTGGTGTCGTATCTGGATTAGAAGCTTTACGTCTCTTAGTGGAAGATATAGCGAGCTGTAGCTCAATTTATCTTCTAAAAGCGCTTAGTGCTTGACAACTCTACTATAAAAGTAAATAAATCTCTTATAGTCATTTACATTAAAATCACCTTCACGATCTATCCCGCACACAGCAGAGTAGGTAGAGGGAACGTAATGTTAAGACACAGATTGCCTCGACACCAGATAGAAGAAATGAAAATATTAATTTAAATAAAGATTTATTTTTGTTCAATTGGGGATTAAATTCACAACCAGTCGCGTTTACAGAGATACTTTGTGCCCCTGCGTCATGACTGTCCTAAAAACCTAAAGGATTTTTTTTAATTATTAAGAATAATATAGCCCCCTTGTTCCTCCAAAGACCCTCAAGTATCTCTATATGAAATATTATCACGCACAGACAAGATATTTTTTTATAGTTAGCTTTAAGTGTCCCTCTATCCATTTCACTCAAAAATATACATGTACGAAAAAATATTTACTGTTTTATTATATGTATCTAATAACTAGACTAGAATAAGAACTGTTTATTTAACCAGCTTCACGCTGTGTCCCGCACACAACACGGTAGGCAGAGGTAACGTAGTATTAAGACACTCTGTTCCCCACTTTCAGCAGAATTCTGGAGGCAATGCGTATTGAGTGGCAGAACTCAACGCCGCGCTCTGCCTCGACACCAGAGCGACGATATGAAAATATAAATATAAGTAAATATTTCATCTCTTCGAGTGGGGATCGAACCCACAACCAGTCGGTTTTACAGTCACACTTTGTGTTGCTGAGCCGCGACTGGCCTCACTGTTTAATTAAATTAACACAAGTAAATTTCAACGTCCCACGTCACACCTATCTATGTATTTATACCACATCTTTTGAAATTATGAAATCAAAATAATATTTCAATTTTTTGTCTAGTATTTGAAAGAAAAACGACTTTTTAAAATACCTTAACACCTCTTAAAATAATTTAAACGTGCAAATTAGTTTCACGTCGTAGTGAAAACGCTTTCAGTTAATTAACTTATACATAGGTATGAATTAATATTTGAGTATTCTCAACTGAACTTAGCTGGACTTGACTCTACAAGCAATATTTTTTATGCTTAATCTTTATTTATACTTGAAAAGGCTTTATTGTTTTGAGGTATATCTGAAATATCTATAAACTGGCATATTTTAATCACAGTTTAACGTTTTTGACGAATGTTTCTTAAGAATAAACTTATTATTTAATTTACATGCTCTAATCCACATAACGTTGGATAGGAAGAGGGAACCTAGGGTTAAAACACTTTGTTTCTTATTTTCCTCCAATTTTTCGAGGCATTGCGAATTGATAGGCGTAATTCAACGCCGCACTTAACCTTGCTTACCAGAGCGATGAAATGACACATTTATTCATATCAAGTTAAATACTTGTAATGTTTTAATTATTAATTCTTCCGAGTGAGGGTTCGACACTCACAACTGTCGCGTTAACAGTGACGCATGTGTTTTTGTGCAAGGACAGCCTCAAATAGGTTTAGAAATAAATATTTTTCTTTACAATAATTTGAATACCGACGGTATATATAGATAGCATTTTTTTTGTATTGTGTTCATTATTTAATAAAAAAGATAGTAAAAGCATTTATTATTTAAGAACACATTAAGAAAGAAAAATTTGACCTATTTAAAAATAAATATTTAGAATTATCATTTGGCAAGAGAAAATGCTATTTATTAAAAAAAATGTTAAAAAAGAACACTTGGAAAAGAATATATTTTTTATTAGAAAACAAATCAAGTTACAAGAATACGAAAACTTTTTTCAACATAATATAAAAATTTTGACATAACTTGATGACTTGATGTTCTCATCAAGTTATGTCAACATTTTGTTATGGCTCAGTCATCAGGGCGCTTGGACAATTTCGAAGGATTAACAAAAACTATATAAAAATCATTGTTACATAAACAATTATTAATCGAAATATTCCAAAATACACCTTTAATAAAGTAACATTATATTAACTATAACAAGTGCCACTAAAGGGCTATAATTTGATAACTTTCATGGTAAGGTTGCGGCTTATCAATATTACATCGCGGCGCCATTCATCAATCACTACACGTCCCAAATGATCGATTGCTGAGCCGCCAAGCCTCTTGGCCAATGCGTTTGTGGTCATACTATACCACTTCAAATAATACTTCTTGATTGTGATACAATGATTTTGTATTATTCTAATGTATTCTATAGTTCTTGATTTTCTTTTTTTTTATTTAATATTTATTTACCTTCGTGTAGAGGTGCTTACGCATATACTATTATCTGTAAATATTGGAAGTTTACTGGAAGTTCTGGACTGGACGGTTGTATCGTTAACAAACCTCGAAATGCAATTAGTAGAAGGGTTTTTACGATTATTTTTACGCAAATATTATCAGTTAGCAATGCCATTGCATATCAATTCAATTCTGAAATAAGATCAAAGACTAAAATCACATTTAAAGGGTCATTCATCGGGAAAGTCCTTTGTGATAGATAGTAGATCTCTTAGGAAATGCGACTGCAGCATTTCTATTATACTTTCTGCCAGACGTCGATGAAACTCGGATTTAAAATGTCAATAGAAGAACATTTTTTAAAAAAAAAGAATCTAACTTTTATATATTAGTTAATAGATAGGGTTCTACTATTTACTATTTTTACATATGACTGCAAATTGGGAGAATTAAAGAAGACTGAATCGAGCCAAGAATATATGCAATTTCTATAAAATCATCCTCTATAAAATAAGTGGTTACTGAAAAAAAATCCTTGAAAAGAAAACAATCCGTAGTTATATGAAACATGTACGTTAAAATATTTAGACTTCATTAACATGAGCAAATATTTTATTTTCGTAGTACTATTGTAAAGGATTATTAATATTGATTAAGGATCTAAAACGTTCTTTCATTTATCTCTGCTTTTAGATTGTCAATTGAGCTAATTTGTGATATTCTAAAATTGAAGAAAATTACCAATTACTTAGATCACATCTTAACTTTTTACATTTGGGCCTACAATTTCCTCTCCGTCTCCTTAAAAACATTAAATTAAATAAAATTAGCTTCACGCTATATCCCGCACACAGCAGGGTAGGCAGGGGGAGCACTAGTGTTAAGGCACTCCGCTTCCCACTTTCTGCCGAATTTTGGAGGCATTGCGTGTTGAGTGGCAGAAGTCAAC
>DVQM01001215.1:0-12783 GCA_018231645.1 Heliconius ricini | reverse complement strand
ATATATAATATAAAAAAAGTTTAATGATCATATTTTTTTGCAACAATTTTAAAAGAGTAGTCATTATTTTTTTGTCATAATTTGAGTAAAAGTAATTGTCACTAAATTCAAATTGTTAGTTTGTCGAAAATAATTTAATTGTGATTTAATAATCAGCTGATTTCTTTTTGGTCACACATTTTTTGTTATCTATATTCTGTATCAAATCTTACAATTATTACAAGATATTATCATATTAAATGTTCAATTAAAAATATATATAAATATTTATAATTATTGTTTTAATTTGTCAAGTTTTTATAAAATTGTACAAACATATAAAATATGCTCATGATTAAATAGTGTTGGTCAAAAATAAAATATACATAATTATATAGTACAGTAGACGAACAAAGTCATAATCCTGAGAGAGTTATGTTTTCTGAACTTTTGCTATTCAGGAAGTTTGCTTTTGTTATTCTTTTGAGTAAGAGACTCAGGAAGATAATATAATACCTACTATAATAACTATAACTCGTCGGTTGTACATAAATCTAAATATAAAAACATAAAAACAAAAAATAACTAGAAAACATTCTTTTTTGTTCAATTTTTTTCAACATTCCAATAAAAAAACACTAAGGTTTTATGAAAATAAAAAAACCTATATCATAAAGTAAAAACATTATTTTTTTTGTTAAAATTCTTAATTTTTTTTTTAAATAAAGGCTTTGTTTATGGCACCTCTTAAGTAAAAAAATCTTAAAAATACATATTAATATCTTCTCTTACCATTACTTTTAATTCTAGTGTTCTTTAGAGTAACTGTAGTAGACTGAAGTGGTTCACCATTATTAGAAATTCGAAGTACTGGACAGTAGGTTCTAGAAAGAAATAAAAATAAGTTTAACATAAATTATTGTTGAATTATTAAAGATGATCATATAGATCATATAACATAAAGATCATAGTGCAGTGGTACTGAGCTAATATTTAACACAACAACTGTGGGTTCCTTTCCTACTTGGGGCAATTCATTATGTTTATTTCCTCGCTCTGGTAAGACGAAAAAGCGCTATGTTGAATTCCGCCATTGAACAATACAACGGCAATAATATTACAGAACCAATTAATTGCACCACAATACATATGATGGACAACCACAAAATCCGAATATTGCCACAAAGTAGCGCAAAACACTCAAAATATAAATGTTCACTTCACATCTTTAAAAAAACAAATAGAAACCAAAACTTTAACAAGCAAGATAAGAACAAAAAATGTACAAGCATTAAGTCTGTGGCGCCTAACAACTTGATAAAAATTAAAACGTAATAAATCGTCAAAATTAATTTCAATTTTGAGATCATTTAAGTTGTCTCCCCCCTCATATGGTTCAAACCCACAATTATCATTTAAGGTAAAAAAAATAATAATAATTCTATAATAACAAATTATACTAACAAAGTATGAGCATTATCTCCAGAAGCTCCGCATGTTTTACACTTATGTAATCTAAGTATTGGACATGTGACTATATGTTTATTTCCAATTTTCTCTTTAACACTATGTGTCATATATACCATTTTAGTCTCACCATTCTTACGACAAAAAGTACACATTTTTGTACCAAATTCCTCTTTTGATGAACATGGCGTCGAAATAGGGTTTGAAAATTTTTGAGAATTATTATTTTTATATGTAAATGGCATAGAAAACGAATTTTGTTGTACAGGAGATACATTTTTCATATTATAGTTACTAGCCCTAGGTGGAGTATAAAATTCATATCTTTTATTTTCTGGAAATAATTCATAATTTTTCTGATTATCAATTTGTATGTTTCTTTCATTTTTGGTTGATTCATTAGATCCTAAAATCTTACGTCCCACTATAGGCCTTGGGTGTCTTATTTGAAATGTATTCAAACTAGATTTTGGTGAATCTATTAAAGAATTAGAATTTTGATGATCTAAACTAAAATTGTCAAATGTTCTATCAAATATATTAGGTACATCTTGATTTAAAATATGTTCAAAGGATGTTAAGTCAAAATATCTTGGTGTATCAGGATGGTATACATCAAAGTAGGTTTCAGGTGAAATTGAGTCCGCTGATGAGGAAGACCTGTTGCCAGTGTGGAATGGTGATGAATAGGCAAATGAATCTCCATCTGGAATTTATATAAATCTACATTAGATAAGTATATTAAATAAACAAAATATCTAGTTGATTATTTATGACATTCATATGCTACTAATAATTGTAGTTTTTACAATAAGTGTTATATCAAGGTGTAGGTCGACAGGTTGAAGAATTGAAATATTTAATATTTGCATTTTCTTGCTCTGATAAATACGTAGAGCACGGCGTTGAATTCCGCCACTTAACACGTAATGCTTCTACAATTAAAGTGTAGGTCTAGGACTAAGCAGCTTTGCTTAACACGTTTTCGATTTTAACTTGTTCAATGTGCTCATGTATTATGTTGTAGCAGACTTGAAATCACCACCGTGTATACAATCTTATCTTAGTAAGTTAATAAGTAATTTTAAATGTAATTTTGTATGAAATAGTAATAAGCATGATATCAAAATATTCTATATATCAGTAATATATAAAAATAACAATGTAAAAACAATTAAGAGTTAATTTCATTTTGTTTTTCATAAATATTATGAAATAGATTACGTATGTAACTCACCATTGCTCGTAGTTCTTGAAAATAACTTATTTATATCCCCTATAAAATCCATATCCTTTGAAGGCAACATATTATTCTGAAATATTAAATGTCACATTAAAACATTTTGTTATAATCTATAATACTTATAATAAATAATGTATAGGTAGTTAGTACTTAGGTAGCCATCTTGTTCTATATTTAAATTTTGAGGCAAAAAACATAATGGCGTAAAAAATTAATCATTTAATATCTTTATAAGCTAGATATGCTATAAAATTGCAATTATTTTTTTTAGAAGATTTAAAATATTCCTTATTTTTTTCTAAATATGTTTTCTTAAAACATTTTAGGTAATTCTATTTTTTAAACTTTAAGTAGGTATGGATATACCTCTGTATATCTTGTAATACAAATGATGAGTAAAGAAGAATAATAATTACACAATTCATTGTTTAAATATTAAAAAAATTAAGATAATCAAACTATCTTCAAAAGTATATAATTTATTACTACGCATTTTTTAAATGGGCGCTAATATTTAGTTGACTAAATATCTAGTTATTTAATGTATTAAATATTTGGAGATTGTTGATTGTACTATAACTGTATATACAAATTAGTAGAACTATATATCGCAGTAAATAAAATAAATTTATTATTCTTAAATAAAATAATAAAGTAAATAAGTAAATACAATAATAAATTATTAGAAGTTATTTCGAATTTTGGGTTGGCCAAAATAGAACCTTAGGCCTTGCTAAGCAATTTTTCGAAAAAAACCGAGAACTGAGTGACTTTTGACTATATTTAAATGTTATAATAAAAAAAAGTAAATAGTACTTACGGTTAAAAATTACGAATTTTAGAATATTCTTAAAGCACACCTTCTTCGTTAACGATTTCTTTACGAATGCTTATTGTGGATTATGCGGCGGCTTCCTTATGACAAGATCAAAGAAGCCGACACTCACCTAGTGCTAATTGATTAATATTTTTAAATAGTGTAAGTTTGATTTTGATACCGTGCATTTATTTTCATTGAATTTATATTATTGTAATATATATATTGTTAATTTTAAAAAGTCTTACGTACTGCTACAATTATGTTAATATCGTGCGTAATTACCAATGTAATTAGAAGAAAGTATAATACTTGGTATGTACGTTGTCGTCGGCTTAGAGTTTAAACCTTTCTAAATTATTAAAATAAATTGAAAATAAATTTTTTATTTTATTTCATAAGCGGAGAATACAAATAAGTTTTCAAAATTATGAACTACTTATGTACGAGTATTTATGTTCTGATAACATATAGTAAAAGATTTTTTTAGGCAAATTGATTTTTTTTTCAGCTACAAGCGGAGGGAAGGAAGGCGGGAGCTGGTCCGTGCCCAGTGGTTAAGCCGAGGATGTGTCTCATAGTCACTTGACTGGAGCGAAGCCGCAGATAAGAACTAGTATCTATATTTTATATTATAGTTATACAATTTTTTTACCGGGAACTCAGTTTAATAATTGCTTATTTCATTATATCTTTTGTAATATAACTTAATTTTTAGCTTCACATTGCATTCCGCATATAGCAGAGCAAGCAAAAGGAACCTGGTGGTGTTACCCGTCCCCTAAAGTACTTTACGAGATTCTCAAAGTACTTAATAAACGTTTTTTACGAGTAATTATTCTATGAACCTCCTTTCTAGGGTGTTAATAATAGGTGAAAAGAATAAAAAATAAAACGATATTTTACGATCGATTTACAAAATTACCAATATCTCAGAAAGTAGAATTTCGAAAGTTGTACGTTTTACTATGTACATATTTTTTTAACTTCACGCTGTATCTCGCTCATAACAGAGCAAGCAGAGGGAGCCTGGGAACCTAGTGTTCAGACACTCCCGTTCCCCATGTACATGTATAAAGAATAGAATTGTTATATTTAAAAATATTTTATTTGTATTAAAATATGAATTATTTAAAAATGAAGCTACTATTTACGCAAAGGCATGCCGCCTTTGTTTACAAATACCGCAGAACACGTGTTCAATTGTTAATCTATTCGTTACTAGATGGCGTTAATATCTTTTATTTGAAATAAAAAATATTTTTTATTTATTTAAGGATTAAAATATTTAATCATTTTTGTATACAATAAAATAATCATTTTTTTTAAATGTAAGTAACATAAAATTTTTGTAAAGCTAAAAAGGATATTGTTATCTTTTTTCATTTGTATATGCATAAATTATATTAATAAAAAAAAATATTTTGATAAAAAAGGGCATTATCCCAAAATCATAAAAAGTTACTAAATGGATGATGGTTGAATTAAAAATTTTGGACTCATATTGTTACAATAATTTTTACTAACGGGTAAAATAAGTAGGCCAAACAAAATTGCTACAACTGGTGCCCTATAATATAAATTCTAAAACGTAATCGTAATAATAGTAACTTAAAGTTTTCACACATAAAACGCTTTTGCGGAAGACAGAGTATTACCGCATGGGATCCTATATGTAATGTAGATTCGAATCTACTTGATATATATGAGAAACATTTTCAATTAAGAAATATTGTACATAATGATTGCGGTCAGAAGTATAGCTTAGTGGTCAGTTTACGTAGATCATGGGTTCGATTTTTATATATTACGAAATCTATTGCTAAAAATATCTATTGTAAAGTTCAAGAGTTCGTTTGGTTGAACGCGCTAATTTGAGGGACAAAATATTTTAGTATCGAATAGACCATTGATCAATGTACCAGGAAGATATCTGCAGTCATATTTTCAACTTTTCGTTGTTCCCATGCATGCACCACACGAGTGAAGGCTGTGATAAAACTATTTTGGAAAATAAAAGACGGAAATTTTTGTGCATTAAGTTCTCTTCAAGTTCTCTGCTTTATATTCAAGGCGCGTGAGCTCTTATACATTTATATATTTTAGTAAACGGAACATAATATTCACCTAGTGTATCTAATCTGTGAATTTAAGTAATCTAATCTAGATATAGCAAGAATCTCCATAATGGCCATTGTGTAGCTGTACCATACGTGAGAGGTTAGGAAGGATGATACTTAAATTACTTTCATTTCTTGGTTGTAGTAACTTGACTAATCACGATATTAGATTCCGCGACCGCGTTGAGTTCCGCCCAGGCAGTGCTTAACACTAGCTGCCCAGGTTCCCTCTGCCTACACTATTATATTCGGGATACAGTGAGAAGCTAGAAAAAAGGTTCCACCAAATTGGAGAACAGAATGTTGTACCCTAGTGTTATAATCGTGAATCTATTACAGTAATATAGCTTATATTTACATCAGAATAAAAAATAAAAAAAAGTAAAATATTCTTTATTGTACACCGAATAATTAATTACAAAACTGTTTATTATGATACATAAAATAGCACAGCAATCTCTTCCAGGCAACCTTTGGATAGAGGAGAGTATAAAATTAAATTAGGAGGAGTGTACTAAGTAAATCTAAGTATATGAAAAAATACGAACAGACAAGTAATAATAATAATAACGCCAACCATTCAATTTGAAACTATTGTAAAGGCGGACGTCGGTTAGTCCATTCAAATTCCATCCCATGGTCCTAGTTTAGATTTCCACATTTTCCATAGTTCCTACGCATTAACCGGCGACCATCTCTGGGCAATTACCTGTGGCTACGCAGAGATGGATCCCGGCTGATGCGTCACAGCAAAACATTTGTATATTCTCTAAGGGGCCTCTACGTGTTGGACCTGTGTCCCCACGCAAGCCTTCCAAAGGACCGGGTTCTTTTGAACCCGTGAATTATGAAAAAGAAACCTAATAATAATAATAATAATTTATTGGAAATGAATAGAGTGATATATAGTTAAAGTTCGATAATGACTACTTACGTTAAAAACTGTGTTGTAATCATTAACGCCCCTCTCCAGAAAAAATACAAAGTAAGTTACAAAAAACAATAACTAAATCAAATATTATATATTTATATATTAAAATAAAATTTGTGTGTATATGAATTAATGTGTGTGTACGCCAGTGAGTGTGGCTGTGTGTGTCTGTGTGTTTGCGTGTGAGTGTATTTGTGCGTTTGGGTATAAATTGTATTATATAATATATTACCATATACACGCATACATAGATACATTTAAACATATAGGATATACACATTTATATATACGTACATACATAATAAGTTTTTATAGGAATAATAAACGTATTAATAAAATTTGTCAATTATACTATTCTCAAAGCGTTAAATAAAATTTTTTCAGCGTTTTTTTAAATGTCATTAAAGTAAGATCACGTAATTTAAAATGTTTGGAAAATAAAAATAAGCCATTAGCTATAACAATATTTTTAAGTGGGCGAAACTGTGAGTGAGTCGCTAGAGATATATTATATAAAAAGGATATTTCAAAACTTTGTGGTTAATCTTTCTCTGACTGTCTGTGACTCATCTGCTTGTCGGTGTATTACAAATTTTACCGAATTAGGTACAACATAATATGATGGTATTAGCTGTACTGTATCTGGAGCAAGGTCGACATAAGCGGGTTGTCAGCTTGAAAAACTGAGTGGTTTAATTACTAGAACGTAGCGGAGTTTTTATTTTATTTGACTTTTTTAAATAGTTTTATTTGGTAAAGAAGATGCACTTCTTTCTGTTTATTATAGAAATATCATATATTTAGTATGATAAAAATTGGTTTGCTTCGATTTATTTGCTGCGGTAAATAGCACCTGCTATCAGCTACTAACTGTGTCACTTATTAAATCCGTTTGTTTTACAAAGAAAACAACTTGTTTTATTTTGCTTCACGTTGTATCTCGTATATATCGGAGTAGGCAGAGGAACTAGAGTGTCAAAGACATACACCTAGTGTTATAACACTCTTTTCCGTCTTCTTATCAGAGCGAGCAAATGTAAATACTTCATTTTACCGAATGGCTATCGTACTCACAACTGTTGCATTTTACAATCAGACGTTGTGATGCTGCGCCAGTCTGGACTCAAGTAACTTCTAGAACAGTTTATGACTTATAGAAAAATAAATATAAAATAGCTTAAAAATCGCTTAAATATCTTGACTTGAAACATCAGTCTAGTTTATTGTATTTTCGCCATATTCGACGATACTTTCGTTATGAAGAAAGCAAGGTCAGTTTTGGGAGAAGAATTAGTTCATTATAATACAATGGACACATTGTGTAACTTTTGTATGTAAAAATTTGGTGAACTATGAGTATGAATGGACAAAGGGATTTTCTGTCAAGAATATTTGTTTTTATCTCTAATGTTACGTAACTTTATCTTACTAATAAATTTTAGAAATCGGATTGTATGAAAATGTCAATGATAGTGACATGACAATTTGGCCTTTTTATACCATTTGTAGCTGTTGTAGACACACAGAGTCCTGCCAGTGATAAAGCGCGGAAATAAAAAATATTAACTTATTAAAAAAACATTTACAATACGCTGTATCACGCACGGTAGAGGCGACCTGGGAACCTTGAGTTAAACCAATCCGGTTCCCATTAATACTTCCGTTTCACATTATACGCCATATTCTAGAGGCATGGTGTGTTAAATGGCGAAACTTAGCGCCGCTCATGAATCTATTAAATATTTCACTCTCCTGAGAGCGTGGTTTGAACTTACAACTATCGCGTTACAGTCGCACTCTTATGCCCCTGCGCCATTCTTAAATATTATCTTTTTTTAAGTATAATTTAATAGCTTTAATTTTGTTTAAGAATTTTCAGCATATAGATATATTTAAGAGTTAAACTTGGAGAAATAATATGTAAATATATACCTAAATATAGTACTTTAGTATCATATAGTTCAGTTGAATTTCTTTAATCGTGGCGTTTTGAGAGTGTCAGTTGAACACTGAACTATATAACGAGGATATCATACAACTAAGTTAAGCGATACATAAACAGTAGATTTCAAAATCTTAAATGCCTATTTTATTTGTGCTCCAGTTGTTTTATTTGATCTGTCGCAATTCAACAATTATCTGTGGTAGCATCGGATGCTTTGCTAATAGATTTACGATAGTTTTGTAAGGAGTTACTTAAAATGGCTTGATTATAAAAGGACTTTAGTAATTGTATGATTTTTGATTAAATCGTAATGTCTTTGCGAAATTGCGATGCTTCATGAATATGATACAGACGGTGATAGTACTAAGTGCAGCGTGAGGTTTCGTCGAGTACCCTACATTCATTTTTCATTCATTAGTTTCTATCTGCCTCGCTTGATATGGGAGATTAAAAATTCTCTTCAATTTAAATTTCTACAATTATTCTTATTCTGTAATAACTGTTAATTATTTGGTTCTATAAATTGTTTTCTTCACAACTTGACATAAAGTATCAATAAAATGGATGGAAAGTTGAAAAGTGACTGACAGATACAAAAATAAAAATCGATGATCTACCTTTCCACTATCTTGTTACTTGTTGCTAAGCTTTTGAGGCTTTGGATAGAAAGTGGAGAATGGAGTGAGTATAACATTCTCTATACCGTCGTGACTCAGAGGCACAACGTCTAACTGTAGATGCGACGTTCATGAGTTTGATTCCCACTCAGGAGACTGTTATTGTTATTATTTTAATATCATTGCTCTGATAACAAGACAGCGCGGCGGCGTCGTAAAGCTTCGCCACATTCATTGTCTCAAGAATTGTGGCGTAGCTTAGAAAATAGGTTATTTTAAAACCAGACTAGTTTTAATACTATACATGGAATACAGCGGGAACCTATATACGAAATAAAATATAATAATATCATTTTATACTACAAAGTAAACTTAATTTCAACATTCATTTTCCAACATACTTCCTTTCATTAATAACCATCAATACAGGATAATTATCAAAAAACGTGATCGAAAACCAAACGGGTGAGCAAATCTCTATCTAATAAGAGGCTTGTTACATTTCGACATGTTATTCTTCGTGATTTCAGTGACCTTACACTGGATGAATTAGGTATTGTTAAAAATTTGAAATGCAAGTAATGAAACTAAAGTTATATGTTATACAATTTTTAAATACCGATCAAAAGAGATTGTTGAATATATTATAGATATGATAGATTATCTCTCGTCTCACTCTTGGTTTCGCTCTCCTGTTGTATGTGACACATGACGTTACGGACTACAGTGAGTTATATTGAAACGATAAACGTGATGTGTGCGTATTATAGCCGGCAGCTGTTTTCGATAATCAGCTTCACGCTGTACCCCGCACATAACAAGGTAGGCAGAGGGAACCTAATGTTAAGACAATCCAACTGGCGTCCATAATTGAACAAAATTTTTCATTACCTGAGATAAGTCCGATTCAATCGGGTTGAAGAGTTAAAGCTAAAGCTGAAGCCTAGCTGAAGTTTAGTTGGTACTTCACTAATATTCATAAAGCTTAACAAACTCTTCAGATTTATATTTTTAATATAGATATTTAGTTTTAACTCCACGTTTTATCTCGCATAGGAGGGTTGATAGTGGCAAGACTGTTGACAAGTTTATGAAATTAACGGTGCGATATGTTTGACGACAGCGGGGAAAGAAAAATATCTAATTTAACTTGCCTCGAACGCTTATCAAATAAAATGGTTTTTCCTTAGTTATTAATAAAAGGTTTTTTTTATTGTGTCAATTTTGAAATCCAAAGTTTGGCAAAATTTTATTATCATTAACAATTCATTCTAAATATTGTTGCTTTTGGCGTCGCGTCGCGCGAATGCTTTTCAAAGTATTAGTTCTGTTCCGTGTTGCCTTTGAAATAAATAAAAGAGTTTTTATTACATGATGATACATAAGAAAAACAATTGGGGCCCAGTGTGCGACCATGTGTGTGTAACTGTATAGGTACTGTACAGTAGAAAGTGGGGAACGGAGTGTCATAACACTCGATTGTCACTGTCTATCTGAAATTAAGACTAGCGCAATCTCTGATCAGCGATATCCGCTCGTTATCGCAAAAAAAACATGTTTCTCAACGGAATATAAGTGCTTGTAAAAGTATATTTGAATAAAGAATACTTTGAATTTGATATAGGCTCAAATCCTGTTACGTTCATATTTTAATATGAAAATAAAAATAAATAATATTTCAAAAAAAAAATCTGGTACAGTGAAACAGCATGAGGCTATAAGCGCGAATGTTCGATCCCCGCTCGGGAGTAGAATATTTTAATTTTTTGCTTTGATTTGACGTCCATCACTCAACACTTTGTCTCGAATTCAGGTAAAAAGTTAATAATATCTCGAAACTAACTTCACATTGTCAATCTCGCGGCATCAAGTGTGAACCTGAAAAAAACGTCAACTGTCACTTCCCATAACGTTGTACAACGTACAAACGATACGATATTACATAGTAGATAACAAAAATCGTAACAATTAGCAGATCTCTCACGTAATGGCATTATTGCTTAAATATGCAAATGTATGAGGGAAAGTTTCAAGGACTGAAACTGAATTACAAATATACATACATACATTGCATATTACATGATATTAATCTAAATCAGTTCACTTTAATTAGGTAAATGAAGAATAAGGAGCTATTTTGACATCTATGTCGTAAAGTTTTTGTATACTCTATAACACGATAAAATAGCAAATGAAACACTAAAATAAGCAGCTTTAAGCTTTTTTCTAAAAAACAGGATAGGCAGAAAAAATCGTAGTGATAAAATACTCCGTTCCCCATTTTTTGCGACATTGCGTGTCGTGTGGTAGTATCTAATACCGCACTTTGTCTACAGAGCGAGGAAGTAAAAATAAATACAATCATTCCCCCGAATGGCTCACGAACCCACATTCATCGATCGCGCTTACAGTCAGATGCGGTACGGCCGCACCACGACGGAACCGCAATGTAAATTATCTTATATTAATGAGGTTAGTAAATGAGGAACTATTTTGTCATATGCATTTAGCAAAGCTTCTTTGGTATACAAATAAGGACGCAGCAGCACAGCATCTGACAATAAACGGGATAGTTGTGGGTTCGATTCCCGTTCGGAAGCATAAAGTATTTTCATCTGTTCACTTTGGTAGCAGGGCCAATTGCAACTTCCTCCCAATTGAGTTCCGCCACTCAACACGAAATGGTTCGGAAATTGAATCGAAGTACGGAAATGTCTTAACGTTAGCTTCTTAGTTTCTCACTGTCTACCTCCCTATATACGGGATATAGTATAACATTTAAATTATTCTAAAGAAATCTATTGTTTAAAAAGTGACAAATTCTTTAGGTATATATACATTATCTGTTTAGTACTCACCAAATGGGCATTGAACTTAGAACCTTGGAGGAAGGTTACACATTTAACACGTATTTAGAAGTATCTAGATCACATTTAGGTGTATTTCGTGACATCCTGCATGAAATAAGTATGATTTGTTATCGAGTTTTAGTGTTGATAAAATAAATCAGAAATGAATTTACAGTTATGGCGTCGTCAATATGTCGTCATTAAATAAGTCCAATTTTGTCCAATAAATCGTTAGTCAGAATTGTCTTAACAAATCTGGAACAGCTAAAAACTGACTTTAAACTATATTTATAAATGTATATGTATATTTATAAACCTATATGTATATTAACAAAATAAAAAAAAACTAAATAGTCGAAAATAAATAATATTTTAATTATTTAAGATAAAAAATAATTAAAGAACAACTAAGGAAAGTATTAATACTTTTCTACATATCTAGTTAGCTTAGCTGTTAGCCGTAACCCGCATATACCGTAACAGGGTAGGCATGTTAAGACGCTCCGTTGCCATTAAGATTCTCCATTTCATTTTTATATTAACTCGCTGCCCCCCCGCGCCTTCGCCCGCTTAACTTAACTTTACTTAACTACATGATTATTGATTTTATAAACAAAATTGATTGTCAACTATAATGACTTCTAATATGATTTTTTTACAACGTTATCGTAATCGTATAAACATTTTTAAATGTTCTGAATTAAGAAATACGACCAATGTAGATATTTGATATTTATAAAATAAACATAAAGCTAATTACTTATTATACGTATATATTTTTGTAACATTACGTTCTTTTTACCTATATTATGTAA
>DVQM01001214.1:0-12783 GCA_018231645.1 Heliconius ricini | reverse complement strand
TGTGTGTGTGTGTGTGTGTGTGTGTGTGTATATATGTAGATATGTAGATATCTTACTACATATATGTTCTGGCTACTCGAACTATCGATAACATAATAATATTTTTGAGAAAATTGTATATTTAAATCTTTTTAGGACTCTGAAGGTGACACTCCTTTGCACGACGCAATTTCTAAGAAGCGCGACGACATATTGACTTTGCTGTTGGACCACGGAGCTGACATGACGCTAACAAACAATAATGGATTTAACGCTCTTCACCAAGCTGCACTACGGGGCAATCCAAGGTATTCTTTGCAATTATAAATTTTTCGTCAATAAATTTCTACATAAATTTCTCTCTCGAGTATTAGATATACTCGACTATTAAAAATGTTATATAGAGACTCATATATCCCGAAATTCTTAAAAGATCTTTATGTTGTAATTTGAAATAAAAGTAACGTCGCTGGTTGTCCGTCATTATCCCTAGGAAAATGGGTAGTTATGAGACTGCCGTACAATAAACTGCTACGCGCCTAATACCGCGGCCGACAAGCGCCTCGTGTGACATCTTTATTACTCCCGACCACATACAGATGTAGGTAATATACGTCATTATGTAAAAGTAGGTGTATGCCCTTGCCATTATGACACCGCTACTGTTTAATAATATTAAAAAAACATGGCCTATTTGACATTCACAGCTTTATCGCTATGGTTGATATTTTCTAAAAAAAATGTATTATAAAAAAATAATGATTTGGCTAAACTTGTCTGCTTATTTGAACGAGAGAACATATTTGAATGAGATTGTAAGACTATACGGATATAAACACATATTCACATACGTATTTTCATTTGACGCAAGCAGTCATTCACTTTTTTTTTTTCTCTTGATTATTTCTCGTGATTTACATAATATTTCTTTTATGTATTATTGCCACATAGAAGAAATTGAGTTAAAAAGTCTCTAAAATCAAATCTCTACTTAAATAATAGTTTTTAAAAAGAAATAATCAAGTTTTCAACTATTATACTTTTTAAGTTTAAGTTTAAGAAAACTAAAAAGATACAATACCTACTAATAAAAAAAAAATTATATAAAAATTCATACTAAACCGGAAAAAAATAAAAAGTAAAAAATTATAAACCATTTAAATATTAACTACGTTCTGAAACCATTATAATACATATATGTATATAACAAAGAAATTCTTAATTCAACGTGGCGACGCGTCAATTTCTAAGAAGTTTATTTTATCACTGGAGCCTTCACGATTCGTAAATTTATTTCGATTTCTTTCATTTTACAATGTCGGCTAAAAAACTAAGGATTTCTTTAACAGAAACGGCTTAGTATTTAAAATGAACAATTCACATAATACTAAGTACTATTTACAATGTACATATACATTTATTTAAAAGACTTCAATTAAACGTATTTTATGTATCAGTGAGCAAAAGTTACGTAGAATAATGAATCTCCGTCAGAGAGTCGTGCGTAAAGCGGTTTATTTGTAAAGGGTCCAGCAGGCTTAGATCAGCGATGGCCAGAGAAATTATTCAAGTCACGTGACGAGTCCTAGGGAAATAATACGAAATGCGACTACGTGACCAGTTCATTATATGACGTAGCGGTTCACGATTACTTCTAAGGCTTCTTCGATTTTGAAACCTTTTCTGAACTAAAATTTTATATTTTATTACACACAGTCATGATAAGCGCGACAGGTTGTGGGTTCTATTCCTACTCGAGGAAATGAAATATTTAATATTTTCATTTCCTCTCTCTGGTAAGGAGTTGCGTTACGACTACGAAACACTAAATGCCTCCGGAATTTTGCGGAGGGTAGGAAACCGACCAAGAACCGAGTCTTCGTTCCTAGTTTCCCCCTGTGCAGAGTACAGTGTTAAACTAAAAAGAATAAAAAATAGCCAGTGTTTTGTAAGCAGAATTTCATGGGTATATATACTATATATGCTTATATTTATGTTTTAAATTATTGCTTCCTATATTCATTCTCTATCGACATGTTGATCTGCTATAAAGTAATAAATTAAGAAGATTAGGAAGCAAAGTTCGTTCTTTAATCTGTTTCTGAACAAAAGCGAGCACTAAGACTTAGATCGCTAAAAAGTTTTTTTAAGATTGTTGTTTAATGGTAATCGAATAGAAGATTGTCGTAAAACGTTCCCGATTTTATCGCAAAATGAGAAGTCGCGAGCGACTTTTCCCATTCGACAAAAACGTTCGTTTCCCCTAGAGATGTAAAATCGTTTTATTTTATTACTTCCGCCAGTATATCGTTATATCAGAAGTATCCATCCTCTTCGGTTCGTGGAATTCTTAATAAAAATCAGAATGAAATTTAATTCAGCAACTTTAAATATTTGTTACCGAAAAGGTTCAGTAGATTTTTTTTTTAGTTTCTCCGTGTCCCCTTATTCGATAGTTGTTGAACTGAGCTCAATAATGGTATCTGTGTATATATATATATATATATGCTACTAATAATGCTACTAATAAGGATGTTGAATTATAAACTTCTAATTCTAATTTAATTATGCGATCGCATGGAATGGAATCGAAATTCGTGTATTACACAGAAGCATGCGAAGCGAGGCGCTGCGTCATTACGTCTGATTAGAAACAGTTATCTCGTGCGGTTATCGTTACAGCCACCCTAACGAGCCCTTGTAAAACTTCTACTGTAATTTCGTCATATATAACGACGCTTGATAAGGTTCCGGTTGATCATTTGTGAGAATTATGTATTCATTCCTAACTGCAGTAAAATGATATTGTTAAGTTGTTTGGGAAATCTGTTTAACGGCGTCCATAAACATACTGTATCCTTATCTATAATATGTTTAATATGAAACTTTTGAATTGTACTGTTTCTTAAATAAAAATAATAATTTGTATTTGGCTTTAATTAGTTAGTAGCTCTTGAAAACGAGTCAAATATAAAAACATTTTCGAAAATATTTGGCGGATTGTCTTGATTAATTCGTCGTAGAATCCGACGATCTCGGATGGTGCGAGCAGCTGTGTCTAGTGCGGTTCGGTTCGATAAGACGGTATCCGCGCCCAGCATTAATCGTGAGCTTAAATATTTTAACGCGTCGTAACATTGATTTATTCGGAGCGTAATCTCAGCTCGCGGGTTGTTTGTTCTTCGGCTCCAAACGTATAGGTAAGATTAAGCAGCGCAGTGCGCTCCCAAATACCCACCCAAATAATTTACTTTGCCATTATCATCCTTATATTTATAGGATTTGTTACGTATCTTTTCGGTTAGGTTTTCATCTTATACATATATAAAAAAATCAGGCAGAGGGAACCTAATGTCAAGACACTCTGTTCCCTACTTTCTGTAGAATTCTGGAGGCATTGCGTGTTGAGGGCCAGAACTCAACGCCGCGCTTTGCCTGGACGTCAGGGCGAAGAAATGGAAATAAAAATTTAAGTAAATATTTCATATTTCATCTCCTAGAGTGGGGATCGAACCCACAACCAGTCGGTTTTACAGTCACACTTTGTGCCGCTGCGCCACGACTGGTTTCCCAATATATATATGTATAAATATATACTGGCATTCTAACAAAAAATCATGTTTCCGTGTATGAATATAAAATAGCTCAACGTTCAGATACGATTTATATGGTCATTGTTCCGCGTTAATTGCAGCGAATGGAACAAAGTGCGATGGCATCGTACTATCCGAACTCCAATTGTAATCCTGACTGCTGCAGTATGTACGAGCCAATATAATACCAGTTACATTATATTGCTACAATATTCAATTGATGTTTCAAAATTGGTATCCCTATTTATTTAATTCCTTATTAATAAATATTTAGAAATAAGTATTTACATAATATAACTATTTATTTTTGAGTAACTCTTTTGGTGAAATTTAATAAAAAATAATAGTATTTTTATTTACAAAATCTGATAAGTGACAAACCAGGTAGGAATGAAATTTAAATAAGTAATTTTTATATTTAAAAATTAACGTTATATCTAAACTAAAATAAGTATGGCAGATTTATTATATTCAACCCACCGCATCTCTTGGAAAAGCGGAGCTGAGTCAAACTAGAAAGGATGGCGCGGATGCGGTGGAACGATGGTGGACGGGGACGAGCTGGGGTGGTCGCGGGCGGCTCTGTTATTGTGCGACGTTTGATTTACGCACGTACCGCTATCACCCTATTGTTTGGTCAAATACAGAACACTGTACCAGTTCCACTCTTTTTAATGTTGAATGCCTTTTCACCCTTTACTTGTACAAAAACAAACATTACTATTTTATAACTAAGATTTAACCTTATATGTTTTACGTAAAATAATTATATTGTCTATCATAGTTTTGAATACGTTACATACTGCTAAACGCCCCGTCGTTACCCACAATCAGCGGTCCAACACACGCGAGCAGTCCGCGTCCACACACTGCCTCGCAGCCGCCGCCGAACACCGACCGCCCGCCCTCCCCAATGTACTGCGGAATCAGCGAATAAATTCATTTGTACGCAAATTGTATCGGCGCTTGCAATTAAAACTTTGTTAGCGCATGAGCTAAGATAAATAACACTAATACATTCTGCTTATTGTGGAAAGTTGTCGTGTATAGAGAATATATTAATGTTGTTCCTAATTTGTTGGACAGTGGCGTTGGTTGGGCGCGGTCGACCTCGCAACTTTCAACATTAACACCTTTAACCTACGTTAAATGTTTTGGACCCTTCATTTGTAGAAACTTTATGCCCAAATAATTTAAACAAATTATTGTCATATTCATCCAAACAGCAACTTAAATGGTAATATATATTTTTTAAATATCAATATTTGACGGTAATAAAATATTATATAGTTAATATATTTTTTAAATCTTCGTTCCAATATTTAAAAAAAAACTGTGGATTGACTGACCACAATGGCTCTTTGATAGAGAATCTCACCATTAATGCAATCTAATTCAGTTCGACTCTGCGGTTTCAGGCGAAGGCTAAGTTAGAAATTGATTCCAATAGTTTGTAGAAGCGAGCAAGTTCAGCAATTTTATCGAGGTCATACGACGGTGCATTTGATAATTCTAAGCGTATCATATCTATTGCATTCGAGTTAAATTTTAGATTTACAATATTTTATACTCGGAAACATATAATAACTATTTAACAATATGTATTTAAATACAATGTACACTTTTGAAGGAGCGTACAAATAATATTAATAGTTACAAACATCTATTTTTTTATGAAGAATCACAATTTGTAATGATCCCTCAAGAAATTCTCTCGTAGTCTGCAGATGTCCGTATTCTTAAAGTGGATTAAATGGGGTCGTAAGTTATCATCAACAGCCATAAAATACAGGCAGTGTTGAGTTAGACTACGATTTACGAATCGAGAATATCGTATTTTACTAACTTTGGAAACAGGATATAAATTAAAGCACTCCTCTAAGTGCACTTCTCTAATCAAAAGTTGCTATTTTCTAATTTTCATTGTTTGATATTTAATATTAATTTTAATTTATGTATAATAATTTTAAATTTATAAGGTCAGTCGTGGCGCAGGAACACAAAGTGTGATTGTAAACGCGACTGGTTGTGGATTCGATCCCCACTAGATGAAATGAATATGATGAAATATTTATTTTAATTTATATTTCCATTATCAACTTGACTTTGCTGAGTTCCGCCACTTCACACGGAATACCTCCCTATGCCAACCCTGCTGTGTGCGGGATACAGCGTGAAGCGTTATTCTATTTATTAATTTTTTAATACTTTGAAAAAAAAATGTTGTGGTATTAGAAAATTTAATTAGACGATATCTCTTTGGAACATACAGGTAACTTTTTATATTTTATATATATTTTCTGTATATTTTCCATGTAAAACTAGTATTCTAGTAATCTTTGCTAGTGTTGTTGTGTCCAACTATCTAGACATCTTCTCATTTTGCAAATTAACCCAGTATTTCAAACAATAAACATATCAAAGAAGAAATGTGACTTATTTCCTTTCTTTTAATTATTAGCAAACAAATGTAGACAATGTATAGACAATATAAGTCATTTTGTTTGTTTATACGTTGTAGATTTAATTTGAAGAACCGCAAGACTGTAAGCTCTGTAAGATTATTTATATCGATCGATGTGTTCAAAGAGAATAGTGGAAAACTTTTATCTAATTTGTTTCGTTTTTGTGAGCAGAAGAGAAGATTTTCTTTAGTAGATACAGAGGTTCATTAGTGTAAGTTCGGTTCATTGTGCGCGGATGCGGGTGTCGCTGTGTACTCGCAGTTCCGTGCACGCCCGCGCCGCGCCTCACAAACTAAGCGTGCTCCCGGTTTGTCTGGGCGTTCCGTTTCTTTGTGTGCTTTGCCATTGTTCTATTCGCTAATGTTGTTAGTGCACTTTTTCAGCGACTACGCTAATTTAATGCCTCTCCTCTCCTTCCTTTTGCGAAGAGATTCGGTCTTCCGTTTTCCGCGAGTACCGCTCCCTTTACGTTTAAGACGTCCGCATCGGGCGACTGTATTTAAATTAGATACTTAATCACTCGAGTTGGTCTCGTGTTCTTTATAGCTGTTGTTGTCTTCATTCATTCAGTGCTTTAATATCCTTATACATAAATCTTCGATGCTAATTGATTTAATTAATTCCATTGCCAATTTTTATACTGTATTAAATTATTAAGGAATCTTCTTCTTCTTCCCTCACTCAGGAATGAATTATTGTATTTAATCTGCTTTACCAAAATAGTGTGGTGTTGAATTCCACTCAACACCTAATAATCTCGAATTTCGGCGAAAAGCAAAGTACGGAGTGTATTACGTAAAGCGGTAATTATAGAGAATCTAGTGTCTTGACACTTAAGATACAATGTCAAGCTGATGAAAAATATAAGCCACAATTCTAATTCCTAATATATAGGTATACAATATATAAATTTTCGGATTTTCTTTGGAAAGCGAACATATCCTCGAAATAAATTCTCTGATAAATACAAGAAAATAAAGAGTATTTGTACGATAACATCTGAACAAGAACACTGCCATGAAGTATCTTAAAATAAGATATTTTTGATATATTGCACACCACAAATGGAATATAGAAAAGTATGGACCAAAGGGAATATAGAGACGTCGGTCGCGCCTAGACCGCTAACACCCACTCGAATTGTGTAAATATGAGCAGGGTAATAAACTCCCGACGAGTGCTATGCTCGGATTTGCCTGTTAGAATGTTGTACGTGCATCTCCCCATTTGCCCACACCGCTCTCCTTATCCTTGCGCACATACCAAACTTCGTCGTAGTCTGCTCTAGGCACCTTTCAAGACGTTAGTTATTTCTTTGAAGTATTTGAATAATTTCAATATGCAGATTTTTACATTTTAATTTAACGTTCTTTATTAATACTGCAAGAATATATTTAACACTGTAAGTTTTATAAGCTACTTTATAATTAAAATACTATATGGACCATTCCAAGAGTAACGGGCAAGTTATAGAATTTGATGCCCTCATTTAATTTTATATATTTACATACCCTAAGCGTATACGAGTCCTTGATATAATAATAATTCAATAATACAGCTTCACGCTGTATCCTACATGTAGCAGGGTAAGCAATGGGAACTTAGTGTTAAGACACTCCGTTCCACACTTTCCGCGGAATTCTGGAGGCATTGCGTGTTGAGTGGTGGAACTCTCGCTCTTTGCATCGACGCTGGAGCCAATAAATCAAAATATTTAATCTTTTGCTGCCTGACTCGGGATCCAACTTACAACCTGTCGCGTTTACAATCACACGTTACGCCACGACTGGCCTCAACGAGTATAACAATAATCCTAATTTCCGAAAATCTACTAATCTATAGTATATTGTACCAATTTTAATTGAATATGTATACAATTTTCTTCAGCCTATTTACAATTGTTGAATATTAAGTAACAAATTTGGTCCGCAGCGTTTGTCGCATAGTCGCAGGTTGTATGCGTTCACCTATTAATTTCTATGCTAAGCTTAGTGGATCAGCGTCGACGCGGCCGCTCCGTATGTACCCTATGACGCATAGCGCGGCTCCGCAAAAGCTCGCTTAATGAAATATTCGAGTCGCGAGTGAAACGGACGTCGCCATTCATCACAGGTGACGCTCTCGCTGTACCACTTCCATGTTGTTTATCGTTTTCCAAAAATAGCTTTTTTTTATTTAGTTGCAATATTATATATTTTTTTATTTATTAATTATTTTATAACTTAAGATAAAATATTACAGCTTTATCAAAAAAAAAAACTTAAAAATATATCATTTATGAGTCTAATAATAATTAAAAGTCAAACACGTGATATATATAGAAAGCATAAATATTTCGATACTTCCCGGCGAGAAGGAAGAAAAACGTCTCTCAACAATGTTTTACGCGATATTGCCAATTACTCACAGCTCGCGTCAGTTAGACGTAGACATATGTAGAAGTGTATCTTTCTTTCATGCACGCCATTTATCTTGATTGGCGCGAAGATTACTTCTGTAACAATCTTTATTAACACATTTGTCTAACTTTTTCTTTTTTTTTCTTCTATGTTATTAGAAAAAATTCTATGAACCTAATGATGTAAGATTATAACTAGGTGTTTCAGACATTTTAATTCAAATTTGTTAAGACGGTCGCAACGCAGGGCACCAGGGAGTGAGTGTAACGCGACGGTTGTGGGTTCGATCCCTAGTCGGGAGAGTTTCTTCGCTCTGGCACCCAAGCAAAAGCCTGGCGTTGAACACAACACGCAATGCCTCGAAAAAATTATCTGAAATTGGAGAGAGAGTTTTAACAGTAGGTTCCGTTTGCCTACCAGGCTGGAGCTGATGAAAAAAAAATCTATGTGTAAATATCAAAAATACTTCAATTAATATCTGTTTGTACAAAATGATTGAAATTTAGTATATTGAATAAGAAACGACAGAATGTAACGGGTCACGTAAATAACAACTTTATTGCTAACGTCATTACGTCTGACGTGAAAATAGTAACTGAGCGACGTGACCGCAATATCAACAATCAATTGTTTTATATTTTATCGCCAGCGATTCTGACGTGTCTCACAGCAACTCTGATTCGACTCAAATACCACACGTACGCATCCCGCAATGTACGAGTATAGTAAATCAATACTGAAATGTAACAATAAGAATTCCATATAATCTTATTAGGAACACAATTAAATACTTCAGTTTTTTAAATCGTGATAAAACCAGAAGTGGTTTCCGACGCGTTTTATATGATTGTTTTATGCTTAAACTCCAATTTCTTCTTACTGAGTACTATTTTTATAAAATGTTGTATATGGTATGGTATAGAATTAGCTTCATATGAATTTTATGGCAATAAGGTTTAGGATTTTTTTTAATTAGCTAACAAAATAAAAAATCTTCTACCTATAATATTGGCTTCTGTTATCTTATATGTATTAGATCACTTATACATTAAAATAAAATTTGTCCTCTTTTTGTTCTCTGATTTTCTTAATGTTAAATTCTTATTTAGTATACATACTTGTACCCAGTTCGATCGCGATATGACAAAATGGAAAAGTATAAGCGTGATCAATACACGTAGATGATGTATTTCAAGTAATATTGAGGAATTTGAAGGCTTGTTTCATATCATTTGTAAGTAGTTATATGAGCCGTCATAATTTTTGTTCATTTATATTTATTTCAGTATATTATTAAGGCTTGTAAAATAAAAGTTAGATGTTTATATCTTATCAACAAATAACTTAACTATTTTAAGTTATGGGCATCAAACAATTATGTAAAAAAAAATATTAAAGTAAATGAGTGCGATATATTCAAGAGTGAGATATATTCAAATTAAATTAATAATGCACTCTCAAGTTTTTAAATTTCAAAAAATGCACTCATCACGACGTTTACAGATTTTTTTTATGTATGTATTACTTTAGTTTAAGAACTTACTTATTATATGTTTCTTACTATTTACGTTGCGGTAACATCCCCTTTTACCAATCAATAGGCGTATTCTTCAATGGGGTTTTACGTTACCTGTGCAGTATAAGAGAGGTTATAAAGAAAATCACAATAGCTTTTGGCATGCAAAAAAGAGCATGACTTAGACATTATTTTATTATCAGTCAAGATGACAGTAGTATTTTTCGCGGCTACCGGCCGACGCTGCGGTGCCAGCTCCCTGTCGTTTATCATTCACTTTGCCATGGTGTCGTAGCCCTTATTTATTTATGAATACATTCTTAAAAAAGTGTCATGTCATTCATTTTTCTTATAATCGAGCGTTTCTGGTGAAGAAAATATACTCATTAAAATAACGCTTACCTATCTTACTCATGATAAAGTAACTTAATTTATAACAAGCGGGTTTCTTGTCTATTTATATTATTCCTTTTCTTTTCTTTCAATAAAACAATAGTAAATATATACGATCACTTTGTATGCACAAACACGTGTGGTGATGATAACTATATTATATCTTATATTACACTTATTCGGTGTAGTGATATAAATTAATTATAAAAACACGCAAATTATATAGAAATTTGATCATAATCCGGTATAGCAGATTGTTTTTTAAACATTTTTAAAGTGTTATTCCACACTTAGAACAGAAATCTTTCAATATTACTTATATCCTCACCGTATGAGACAAATGTCACATATTATAATAAATATTTATTACATTGTCATACAATATATAAAACTTTTATATTTCTTTTCCTTTATTGACTGATAGACAACGGACAGCCATAACTAATGGACTTAAAAATTTAAACTTGTCATATAGGTTCCTTGAAGGTTCCGTGCAGAGGAGAAAAATAAAGGGATTCCCAAAATTCCAACGAGAATGAAGATAAAACAAGATTTTCAATTATATGTTTTAAACGCAAAAAATATTAGTAGGATAGTCGTTGTCCGCAACAACGTACGTGCGTACTCTTTGACAAAAAAACTACTAGATGGGTTTGGATAAAAGTTTACAGTAATATAAACTATATATCAGAATAACATATAAACTATATATCAGAATAACATATAATTTGTAATGATTTTTTGTAATTTTAGTTCTTATATAAAGATACAAGTCAAATAAGCCTGAAAGAAATCTGCCCTCTGAGAGGCATCTTTGCGTGCGCACTGCCTTACTGCCTAAACCATTGAAATTACACAAAGATAATAATGTACCGTAGTATTATTTGCCTTGAATAGTCCGTGACTGCATATCTATTTTATGAATCACTATGATCACTATGACCGAAATTGTGAACATTTCATTAAGTTTTGTTTATAATTTCGATCACAAAAATAATTCAGATGAGAAAATAAATAATAGTATTGGACTGTCGGGCGAAGTCGCGAGCGAGTCGCTAGTTCTATCAATTTTGAAATATTTACTACATTGTTGATCTCTGCAGTATATAGCTCAGCGTCGGCGCTACAGGAAACTAGCGTCAGCAGCACGTGAACCTTCACGTCGTTCTTCTTTTACTTCACGTTTATTATCAAGTGATTGCCTGGCTGCGTGATCAGACTTACCAACTATCTTTTTGAAGCGAAAAGACCGTTCCTTTTCAAGATTAGTAGACGTTATATCTTTTTTATAGTATGCTCTATGATTACAGACAGACCTTGTATACGGCACAACTTAACTTATCTACTACGTCTTTACCTGACTGACCAAACATTTACACTTGACTACTTAGACAACAGACAATAGGCAAATAAATACTAGAGTTCACTTAGTTTTTGGAAGCTTTGCAATAAATATAAATCAAATTAGCTTCACGCTGTATCCCGCACTTAGCAGGCAGAAGGACAAAGTTCCTTGAGTTCTGTTGTTGTTCCTGGGACACTCCGTCCCCCACTTTCCGCCGAATTCTGGAAGAATTTCGTGTTGAATGGCGGAAATCAACGCCGCGCTTTGCCTAGATACCAGAGCGAAGAAATGAAAATATAAATTTAACAATTGTTTCATTTCTTCGAGCTGGGATCGAACCCATAACTAATAAATATATGAAAAATAATTTTAATAAAATTGTAATATCATAAACATTTATTTTATATAATAAGTCTCAATATGGGAAAAAATAAACATCGGATAGCCTTAGTTCAATGTCTCATTATGTAGAATATAGCATGTAGTCTATGTCGCTACTTTGACAGTTAGCAGAGACGCGTGCTTATGCGATGCGGCGTGTATCGGCGTGCGCGGCTTAATCGCTCAGTGCCAGCTACGAGAAAAATTGCTACTGGTGTTCCCTATGTTGTACTACATTGTAATTGTATTTCTCTTTCTTTTGAATAATAACGGAGTATGAAATTAATTAGTTTCAAAAAATGTGTAGGTATGTTAAGGCCAGTCATGACGCGGCGCAAACTCTGTAGTTTGCGGGTTTGATTCTTAGTCGAGGAAATGAAATATTTAGTATTTTCGCTCTGGTGTCGAGACATAAGCGCGACGTTAAATGCGACCACTCAACACTCATTGCTTCTAGAATTCGAAAGTAGGGGCGTGGAGAATTTTAATACTAGGCTCCCCCTGCTTACCTTGCTATATCCGGGATACAGCGTGAATCTGATAAAAACATGTAATGGAAGACATGCATGTATAAATGTTATTATTCTCTTTAGTTATGTACGAGTACAGTTATTCGTTACGAAGTTAGTATGAGGCGAGTCGTGGCGCAGCGGCACGAAGTGTGACTGTAAAACGGACTGGTTGTGGGTTCGATCCCCACTCGAGGAGATGA
>DVQM01001213.1:0-12785 GCA_018231645.1 Heliconius ricini | reverse complement strand
TCTTAACACTAAGTTCCCTCTGCCTACCCCGCTGTGTGCGGGAAAGAACATGAAGCTAATAAACTAAACAAATATAAGTATATATATAAGTGAAGCGAAATAAATATATAAGTGAAGCGATTCGTTAGTCGAATAATAAAATAATAACTATTCGAATAACGAACTATTTATACCCTTTCTTATAATTAATGTCAGAAATTACTGTTAAATAAAATTCATTGATGTTACCACTTTGAACAAGTGTCTCTCATGTATGTACATTTGTACTCATACAATGTACATTGTATGTAGCTATAAGTTATTTTTAATAGAAAAAAATATTTTACAATTTCGCTGCCATCACGCTTAACAGCAGCAGTCGGTAAAACAATCGCAGGTCAGATCTTAAGTGAATTTCTTACCACAAAAAAACTTAAGTACAAATTGAGTCACACATACATTTTCACGATAAATGAGCATCGAGTCACACTTCATATCGCCGGTTTATGCGACAGAACCTATTTCTCATATGACTCGAACGCACGTATAAATAATATTTCCTGGAACCAATCCGTTACTCAACTAGAGTATTTAATTACTAAATAACGGATAAAATTTTATCGTTTTTAGTTTAGATAGTAGAAAGTTGTAAGCGATAAAATTGTGTAGAATATTGTTTTTTTTTAACTCGAAATTTTACATTAGATGTATATGTACTATATATTAGTATAGTTTGTATTCATTTTATTATTTCATATAAATACAATACTCAAGTTACCTTAACGATTTCTATAAGTACCTATATACTTATTTAGAAAACCAGGTTGACCTGGTCGGTTTCCAGGAGGCGCGGGCTCGAGTCCCGCTCGCTACGTTCAAATTTTTAAACGTTTGCTAAATAAGTATTTTTCTTTGCTAAGTGTGGAATAATACTTTAAAAATTTTTAAAAGTACCTATATTTTGCTTTTTCATTTTTCTTATTTCACTTGCTACAAATGAAATATAATAACATTTTACATTACACAATATACTTGCATATATTATAATTTAAACATACATCTTTATATATAAACGATTTTGTTAAAGCATTACGGAGGAATTTTACTATAATTGATCAATTTATTTTATGTAGTAAAAATCAACTTTTTCTTAAACGGAATTACTTAAAAAATTCAAATTATCTCCCACAGGACGAGGATAAGGAATAAATCTATGTCGAACATACTAAAACGCGTTCAATTAAAACAATGCTTCGAAACTAATAAATAAGGACTAAAAACAGAAGAAACAAATAAAAAAAAAATTGTAATGCAAAACATTTACTCACAAGGTCACTAAAACAAAACGTCATGTTTCAATTCAAATAAAGATGTCGAGAGATGGATACAATCTACCAAGATGCCGAAGTAGGCAGTGTATTGTAGCTGAATTATGGCAATGTTGGGCAAAATTACGATCGAGTTTCCGGCCAGAACATGCAATACGACGATCCATGTACGATGGCACTGGAGGTACCTATAGTGCTATGAGGACAGGGCGGTCCTCAGGTTATTTATAAGTGCCACTATGACACGTTATTAATGAAGCGCCTCGTTCACAAACATTCTATTAACGCTTTTTTAATGACATACGCTGTTTTATTAAGTATTAAGTTTGTAAAGAATTGAAACCGTATTAACATTGATTACCGTGTGGATAATTTGTATTGCAGATTATAATTGAAAAAAGTACATATTTCTTTAGTGTGGATGGATGTTTGTTCCACTTTAATGCAAAAACTACAGAACTGAGTTAGATTAAACTTTACAATAATATATACCTACTTCAGAATAACACATAGGTAATGATTTATGTAATTTTGTTGATTTTGCTATAAACTAAATATATCACATTTCAGCGGGCGAAGCCGCGTTTAAGTCGTTATCAGACACTATACAAGCACGCAAAGTTTAACATATAAAATAAAACATAATTCACACAGGCATACACAAGAACATTGGCACAATTTATCAAAAACTGGTTATATTTTTACATGGCATTGACACGGAATACTAAGGATGACCACAATGAGAAGTGGATGTACTTACATGATGGACGAGTCTTATTAGGTCGCGCCAAGGGTATCCAAGGCCGCTGAGGTGGTTGAGTGGCAGTAACTGAAATAGAATGAAAATATTTTATTAATATATATTTCTATTATTATTTTACTTAAAATATGTATGAACATTTTGAGACAATGGGATTCGGGCACATTTTTTTAAGTTATGATGTTTAACACTGTAATTGATTACATATGGCCTACTTTTACTTCTAAAATTCAAAAATACATTTTCTAATAAGTAATCTTACGGTAACAGCAATTAAATGAGTTAAAATTGATTTATAATCTAATTTTAATCAATAAGTAGTTTAAATTGATCTGTAAAATACTATCATTATACACAGACCAAGGTAAATATAAAGTTGGAACGAAATAGATAACGGCTTCCCAGAACGCATTCCTATTACACGAACAGCCACCTAAAACATTAACTGTTGATGTCCACTGAGAAACAATTTCTTTGAACAACGCCTGTTCGTCGTAAATCAAGTAGATAGTATCTTGACCTTAGAAAAGTGGAAAAATATATATATTTACAATTTATAGTAAAAGCAACCGTTATTATAAGAAAATGGTAAGCCCTGAGTTTTGATTCTTCTAAAGTGTTAACAGATTTGCAATCAAACTACTCGCAATAATAAGGCGTTTTCATATTTCGGACAGCAAAAAGTTTAATCGCATGCTAAATCATCAATTTTTCATTTACGGTGGTTGAAGCGTTTCATAAAAACTTATATACAATTGTTCTATTCGTAGCAAAGAAACATCTGTGAAATTAATCGAAAGATTGTCAAATGCCCCATAGTTCATGGTTAAATATCTCATCAATATCAACGGTATAAGATAATAATAAAGTTAAAAAACATATTTCCAGTAACTAAATTCAATATTGAAAATGTAGATAATTTTTCATTTTTTCAACGACGTGACACTCTTGATTCTGTTGCTGATATTGAGGACGAAAACCTGTCGTATCTTTTTGTAGATAGCAACTTTTTGTGATAAATAATTCCATGACCTCAATTTTTGAGTATTTTTATATTGCTGAAGGTATTGGAAAATATATATAATGTTTCTACTTATATGGTAGTTGTGACGCAGAGGTGCAGCATCTGATTGTCTTTTTGACACACGACGGTTGTGGCTTCAATTTCCACTTGGAAGAATGAATTAGTATTATTTTTCTCGCTCTAGTCTGAAGAGAAACAAAACTCAATATTCGGAAATAAGCGTAAAGCTTCTTTCTTTCTACTTGAATGGCAACACAGTTCTCATTTTATTTTTTCCAAAAGAAAAAAATCACAAACAAAATACAAAGAAAATAAAGAAACGAAACCTGAAGGAAATCTGAACCTTAAGTGGAATCACTTAATAAAGTGCTGTCACTTGGCGACACCGACTGTGATGCGGGGACATTAGACGCAGACGGTCCATTTGCACCAGCTGGCAGTATTCCCACAGAAAGTTATGGTGGAAAAAGACCAACACAAGTCATAACAATTTGTCTGCTCTGCTTTTACAATAGAAATAAACACCAAGATATAGGCGGTTTCATTGACGACTATCTATGTAAAATAAGTAATCTAAGTAAAATTTAAATTAATGACTAATTATGATATTTATCTGTACCTAGTCTTACGTAACCAATAACATGTACATATTTAAAGATTAAAAATATTCATTTTTAATAGTATTTTATAGTTTTAATTAAGGAAAAACATATAAATAATATAAATACAGAATTCTTCTAATAAAGTATAGTGATATTTGAAGCTGTACCCATGTATAGGACACGACCGAGAGCTTTAAGTCTTCGTATATCCTGATCAAACTTTGATACGGTTATTGCAACATCTCACTAAATAAATGGTAACATTAGCAATTCCTCAGGGGCACAAGCGTGCGACTGTTAACGCGACAGATTGTGGGTTCAATTCTCAATGAAATATTTGATCAGGCAGAAAGTAAGAAATGGAAGTGTCTTAATCCATGCAAAGAGCCCCCCTAGCTACTCTACTTACTATCTACTACGTGCGGACAGAGTGAAGCTAAAAAAATAAGTACTATATTAATCTATTCTAATAATACTCGAAACTCGGTGTTACATAATAACACAACTCATTAAAAGAACAAAATAGTAAAACTTAAATTTTTAAGGAATTTCTTGTTTAGAATCTAATCTAAGAATGTGATCTTAGAACAAAATTAATGATAAGCATTAGTTGGGCTCTCAGATACTAAAACATGAATCAGGTACTTCTTTTTTCAAGAACGGGACGGTCCGGGATCTTCTTAAATACCAATAATAAAATATAAAGCTAAAAAAAATCCGAATAAACAAAAACATTAATTTTACCGTCTCTTACATAACTCTTAAAAGTTTCTGTCATCCTTTTGGTACAAGCGACAGGCGGGCGGCGGGCGTCATCTCATTAAACTTTGTAATTAGGCCCGTGGGCCGCGAGCCCCTGCACTAAATCACGACAAGCTTTAACATGCGTCCCCCGGACGGGCATAACTCGTAACACAATACACGCCCGTGGATGTGTTATTGAATATTAAAAGGTAAAAAAGTTCCGTCTCCCGGCTGATGTTCTTTTCATATTTAGTAAACAATACCGAAGCTAACGGCCGTTCACACGTATTGAAGGACATGTCCGTATTGTAGTGGATAGCTTACTGCTCGAGCTCTTTTAGTGTTACTATTTCGATGTGATAGTATTTTTTTTTTGAAGTTGCTGTATTCTATAACAGGCAGAAACTAGTGTTAAGACACTCTGATCCTCACTTTCTAGTGAATTTTCGGGACATTCCGTGTTCGATTATTTCTTTTGAAGATTTATTAAATAATTAACTCTCCAAAGGAATTGAAGCCATAAACCTCGTGTTTACAGCGAAACACTTATGCCATTGCGCCACGACGACCTCACAATCTGAAAGAAATGTCATTATTACTTTCAGATCATGGACAAAAAAGGTAGTGTTCTAGTCAACGTCTCGTATGTTAGTGAAAGTCGAATGAACACACTAGATGGGCCAAAGTTGATAAGCAGTGGCGTGCTCTTCGCATTGTTCGCGCTCCGATAGCTAAGATAAGGCTTTCTCCTTTCGTCTCCGGAGAGAACAGCTACCGTGAGAACAGCTTGTTTGTTACCGAGTCGACAGTCGCAAAATAGAAGCAATCTTATCGCATTTGCAATCTGTTAACTGAAATGTCCGCTCTTTGAGGTCAATGTGAGTTTTGAGAAAGGTTTTAGGTTTTTTTTTATGTTTACATGCCAAAACGGCATAACAAAATATATAATGAAGTTTTCCTCATGCGGTAATATGCAAATGCAACATGTAGCATATAGCAATAGCAACATACAGCAATAGTAAATTATTTACAAAAACATCAATCTTCTTATGACAAAGCAGCTATACTCGTATATATAAAAACATCACCGGCTTCCAACATTTACTACCATTATTTTGCATTTTAAACTTGTTTAATGAACAAAATATCTCCAGAACGATTAGAACAGATGAGAAACTGATTGATCTTAGGGTTAATGAAATGGACGCGAGCATTTTTAGTCATAGCTTTTAGCCAGACGTCGGGGAGCCGATTGAACGTAAACCGGTATGATCGGTCGCTTCACATTCTAAAGCAAAAACATCACGAGCTTGTTTCTGCATACTCTTTTAATACTATAAGAAAACAGATTTATGATGGCAGCGATATAACGGAGTCCTATCTAGTCTAGATGATGAAAAAAAATCAATGCGTCCATCCGGTTTTTGCTAGCCATCAGGTGGCAACTTATCAGCATACGCACGTTACACATCTCAATTTATCATAGAGAGGACAAATGTTCATACAAAATAAATTATAATGTCCACATAATATATTGAATATGAAAACGACAGGTTAATAATATACAAATGTTTTTAATTGATTGGAAATAAATTGAACACCGTCGTAGGTAAATTGGTTGTGAGAATGTTGAATGTTAAGAACCTGTACGTAATCTAGGACTATTTTATCGTAAAGTGTAATTTATACGTGGGCTGATGCTTGTGAGCTTATAATTGGGTTGAAGCGGTCGCCGCTGTCAACGTCTGTCCGACAAGAGATAGCCTCTGTCCTACTCCATTTAAGACCGAGTTATTTTAAAGGCACCACAAGTGCATACAGTGCGGCCACGACCGCACTGAAGTTAGCGGTAGATGGCTACGCAGGTTTCATTTCGCGTTTTTTCTTACTTTTGATTATTTTATTTCCGAGTGAACATTGCACAAACGTTAAGAAACCCTAACTTCAAGACGGCCACGACTTTTTGACCGTACTGTAACGAGGCGCATTGTACCGCGTGCGACGACTGTTAAGCTATACTAAACACACCAATCTGATCGTTTTTATGAACATAATGCATTTATTACCATTTTCGCGTTGCAAATATGCGTCGACAGTGGACGCGCGCTGAATCACAATATTTCTAACTTCTATGAATGTCACGATGAGAAATTTATGATTTTTGTGTTATTCGTAATATAAATAAATCATTGAGTTTATTGTTGTATATTATACACATAGCAATTTAATGACATTGTATGAATATATATTGAAATCAGTCGTAGCGCAGGAGCACAAGCGTATGACTGTAAGCACGACAGGTTGTAGGTTCGATGCTAACTCGAGGAAATGAAATATTTAATATGTTTATTCCTTCTCTCTGGTGTCAAGGCAATACGAGTCGAGTACCGCTACACAATATACCACAGTGTCTTAGCACTAGTTTCCCCCTGCCTTACCTGCTACATGCCAAATACAAACCTGATTTTCATTAATTTAATATTAAAAAATAGTCATTGGAGTATTGCTGTATATTTAGATAATAATAATAGTATCTTTAATTGCATTGTATGAGTATATTCAGTAAACGTTTTAGCGCACAGTTGTTACATAGACTCGGATCAACGAACCGGCATAACTAATTTGTTGATTAAACAAACTCTAGGCTAGACGTGACTTGTATATATGCAATGATTTAGCGGTTTCACTTAATATTAAAACACTTTTAGCAGCATTATATTATATTATGGTTTAACTATTATTATAACATAAAATCAAATCATTTTCACGCTATTTCTTGCACATAGCGGGGTAGGTAAAGGGAACTTAGTGTTGAGACACTCCTTTCCCCACTTTTCGCCGGATTCCGGAGGCATTGCGTGTTAAGTGGCGAAGCTCCACGCCGCGTTTTGACACCAGAGGGAAGAAATGAAAATTTCCTCGAGTGGGGATCGAACACACCCCCACAACCAGTTGCGTATTCAGGCACACTTTGTAACTCTGCGCCACGACTGGGCGCAACATAACGTTAATTATTATAACATTTTATTTAATAATTCTGTCCGAACATTCTCGGTACGATGACCGCGGCGATGTTATCTCCAAACATCGAATTACTAAAGTGAGTTATTTTGGCAATACGAGCATGATGTAACTCTGTAATTATATTGACGTCAGATGTTAGGTTCAGTTATTGTAATCAGGTTTGATTGTACGCGAACACGCACGACGGTTCTTTCACATTCAAATTACAGTTAATCATTTATTTTTCTTAAAGCAAAATTTCCCCATCACAGAAATAATCTGATGATAACTCATTAAAACACAATTTCTTAACAATCTCTGTGGCCAGTCATGGCGCAGGGGCATAAAGTGTGACTGTAAACGCGACTGGTTCTGAGTTCGAGGGTAAGAAATATTTATTTACATTTATATTTTCATTTCGGGATAAAGCGCGGCTCTCAGTTTCGCCACTTAACACGCAATGCCTACAGAGTTCGGCGGAAAGTGGGGAACGGAGTGTCTTAGCACTAGGTTCCCCTCTACCTGGCTAGCTGTGTGCGGGTTACAGCGTGAAGCTATATCGATTTTGATTTAAAACACAATTTTGTGAAGAATAAATTATCTCTGGAATGAGCATTCATTGTGAGACGTGAGATTTAAATATAATCTGTGTACCCAGCATCTGCATCTTTTATCTTGGATGTCAGATTGAAAGAAAACAAGTACTTTTGTAGGTGCGCTCGTAAACATTATAGATGGGTTATTTAGTCGTGGTAATAAACCATATTAGTAAAACGTAATAAATAGCGATCTATGCAATAATTTTCATATGATTTGTTTTACGAAGCGTGAAATTGCCGCTGGGATCTTAACATTAGAATGTTACAACGATACTCAATCTATTATATTATATTTTTTTTCAAATATTGTTTTTTCAAAATTTTTTATTTAATATATTATTAGCGAACTCGTGTAAAAGAGGGTAGATTTAGGTGAAAATAATATAAAAGCAGTGGAATTGTGTCAATCAGGGGACAGTTGCTTGTAGGCAACGGCCCTTATTGGGAGGAATCTTGTGTGAAGTATTGTTATTTGGTGATGCATATCACTTATTGTAATTATATAGTATATCTTTCCAAATAGTTTAGAAACATACATACAATGTGTTTTTATAGTGGTTTTTTTTATACGTTAACCGCTTTCGATTTCTAACAATATTTTTAAGCAAAATAATATACAATTTAATATTTTTAAGTAACAAGTAATATTTAGATCAATTTGATTGTTATAAAAAATGTGGTAATATCAATAGTAGGTAACTTTGTAAGTTCTGACTAAGAACTTGTAAGTACTCGTATAACGTTGACTCATAGTTGTCTCAAATGATATTTTTTATGATCAACATACAACAACAGCTTTCCAAGGTGTCCCCATCCTGTGTTATCAAGGTATTTTTTTTCTGAACCTTTTTTGGTATTATTAAAATGTGTATACCTATACTTAAGAGATACAAATTATCTATAAAAAACAAATAACATCTATTTTGTAATGATTTTGGTAATTCCATAACAGCCAGTAAGTGCAAGGGAAGAAGATTAAATTTAAGAAGATTAAAATAATTAAATTTAATCAAGACTGAAGAAATTATTAGAAAAGATAAAAATCTTATTCGATAACAGAATAACTTTCGATAGCTTCTTGCAATTTAACTAAGAATGCGATATTCCAATAACGTTAACGTAAAGTAATTGAAGGTGGTTTAACCAGTAACACCCAATATGATACTCGAGTATTAATAGCAGCTAAACTATTGAAACTTACTTATATTCATATACTGATAATTAATATTAATAAACAATCTATACAAAAATATATAAAAGCACCTAACTAATCGATGTCTATACATGGAAAATGTATACAAAAAAACTGTTATTACCAATATTTCAACTTTTTGATGTTTGTCTGTGCATTTTAAAAAGTTGCAATTTTGACCATTGTATTCTTAAACGCTGTCGTAATCATTACAATAGCTTATCAGTGTTTGTTTTGTTTTTTCAATAACCAATTGAAAAAAAAAAACAAAAATAGAAAAAATACTATTAATTTACTGAAGCACGCGAAAGAAAAGGCGTATGCAAGATATTTATTGAAAAACTATAAATATAACAAAATACCATCAAATATTTGTCAGCAACGATAACATCATAATCGATCGTACGTACAGGTACATCAGTAATTACTCTCAGCGAAGTCGGCGGAGCGTGCGACCGTCACGAACTTTTACTATAATTACATTTTCGGTGACGTTACGGCCACATTGCTATACATGCCAGCTTTGGGTGGATTTCGATGGTGAACACGACTCGATCCGCTTAGCTGGACGCAGCGGGGGCAATTTTGAAAGGTTCCAAGGCTATCGGAGACAAACGTTGAGGTATTTGGTTAGTAACGTGTAATCTATAGCACTAGAGGACGACGAGATGCTCGGGCACAAGCGTGCCCTGTGTGACTGTTAGGTGATGGCTATGGATTATATTCCCACTGAATGAATCTGCAGATTCGTGCGCAAAGTTAGCCATTCAGTGTGGTGATTTAAATCATTTTAATATTTCGGCCCAGGATCTGTTGTCTCATTCTTGATCAACTCATTTGGATGTGTCATGGTCTGAATTCTGGGAATTGTCAGAATCTCATAAAGGTAAGTTTTATGCTGCTATTCAACCCAATATCTCCAGGCGACCTTGGTGTTTTTCTCAATGAATTACTGAAAGAAGGATTATATCAACAACTTGTCGCTTGCGCCTTGTCCTGCATGTACATCTGTGTACCTAGCTAAGATCAGGGTCAGAGACCACTCACTGTGTGAATGTGGCCTAGACGACGGTTCCCCTCCTCACATACTTTTCACTTGCCCTAAGCTGATCTGTCCCTTATACGATGCCCTTCCCCATAAAGTACCCCGCCCCCTTAATGTTCAATGTTTGTGTTTAGTCCTCTTTGTAATTTTTTATGTAAATATATTTGATATTACAAAATTAAATTGTAACCTATCACCTTTGTATTATGTTTCTTATTACTAACCCTCTGTGTTATGTATATAATGTATATATTATTTTTGTTTTTTATAGGTGAAGGCTAGTTTTAACTGGATCTTTTTTTAATATGCATTCTCCTATTGCGTAACATTATCTCTTTTTTACCGTACTAGCTCTTTCGTGTTTTCTCCATACAACGTGATATTGGCGAAGTGATATGTGCTCTACTGGCACGCTCGGAACGCCATAATCAAAGAACCTAACATAGATTCCCACTTGAGGAAATAAAATATCTAATATTTCCATTTACTCGCTCCGGTAAAGACCCAAAACAAAGCACGGCATTGAGTTCCGCCACACAATGCGCAATAGCTCCAGACTTTAGCGGTAAGTGGGGAACGGAGTGTCTTAGCACTAGGTTCTCGGGTACCCTCTGACTACCCTGCTACGTTCAGGATTCAGTGGCAGTGTAAAGCTATAAAAAAGTAATATTTTGCCCAAGCATGACATTGCTTATTTATTCATATTTTATCAATACATCATAAAAAAAAACAAAAATCCAATAACGTAAATATTATTTTTGTACCTAAAACAAGAATCAATATTGGATGTTAATCTAGAAAAGTACTTATTCATACATACATACAAATATGCATAGCGTCCTCCGCGCGACCGTTCACGGCCAAGGCCACGCAGATAATAAACGTGTTATGATGAACGACGTGCTCGTTGGTTGCTTCCGAACAAAAAATCTAAGCGCGCATGCCCACGTGGCCACTCTGACATGATTTAATGACTTGGAAAATTACAATGGCCGCAGCCATCGCGGAAAATTGTCGCATGATAAGAGTGCTAGTTCAAAAAAACTATCGCAAACACACAATCTAAATTAATGTGGAAATCGGATATAATTACATTTAGCATTTCCGTTTATGTATTCTATAGCTATAAAGTATCATTTTTAGGTTCAAGATGTATGCCGACATAGTAGGGTTGGTATTTGTAACCTAGGAACCTAGGGTTAAGAGACTTTGTCCCTAATTTCGTAACGAAAATCAAAAAAGCGTTTTGACTCGTTACTAGAGCGGAGTAAATAAAAAGATTACATATCTTATATCCTCAAGTGGGAATCCTACTCACAACCGGTCGCGTTTACCACTCGCTTGAAGCCCTGCGCCGCGACTGCCTACTAAAATATGTACGTACGTAACTAAACGTACGACAAGATTAAAAACCTATATTCAAGCAAAAAATCAAAGTGAAAAGCTAATAAACAAGTCCAAATCATTCGTAAAATTGTTTATCATTCCAATACTCACTTTTAGAAACTGGTTACAGTTCGACATTTCCTCATATACAGTGTTGATTGCCCACGAGCGCACGCGTGGATTCAATCCGTTCACGGGGGAGTGGGTTCATCAACGAGGGTTTATTGCCAGATAATATCTGACCGACAGACAGACGCTCTTGTATTCCCATCACGTGGCACCCATTCCTCCAACTTAGTGCATCGTACTTGAAAATGTGCATAATGTACGTGCGAGAGTTGCACGCGAAATATCGCCCGACGGACCTTGGTCTGGGGGTGAACGAACTAGAAGTAAACAGTTTCGATTTACCTGACAGGCCTAGGATTATAATCCTTGCTGTACAGGAAATCTGTCGTAATTTTATAAGGCTTGGTTGGTACCTATTAATATGTTTTACGGCAGAAGCTTGCGAGTTTAAATAATGATGAAAGACATGCGCATTGATAGAAACAAGTTATAATAATTTAGTACATTTTCGCGAAGGATTTGTGAGGTACGCAGGTAAACAGTGTAATCTTTCATCAAACGACTCAAATGGTTAAGTGAGTTCATCCACGAACACCGTATCAAGTCGAAAACGACATGCCATTCCAGAGATACGCACGTCCATACAATTATATTACCTGCCATATTCATACGGCTACGTGGAAATATTAGGAGATGTAAACGTACGAAATTTTCCGAAATTGACTTAATAACAAACATCGACGTACGCTTAATTATATGAGACGGTAGGTAGATTTTTTTTAATTTTTGTCGATGATGTTGACCAACAAATTGGAGGTATGCGTCCATTGTTTGAATTCTTGGTGCGTATTGTCCGTTTACGTACAGTAGATAACGAGGCTAAGTAATAGTCTCGGGTCGCGCCGTCCGACAAACAAGGCAATTGCTCGGACGCACAGATGGCTATCGGGCACGCCACGTTTAATACCCTCCAACAGCGCGTACTTCACTTTAAATGCTTAGATATCAATTTTAGAGGAGTCCATTTCATAAAGCGCAAGAATTTATTACGTTC
>DVQM01001212.1:0-12787 GCA_018231645.1 Heliconius ricini | reverse complement strand
CTCACGGCGCCCGCCGGCGTTCGCGTCGCCGTGACTTATGGCCTCCACGCGAACTTCGATCGTCCGATTGAATAATAATATCCGATTCCCGCACACCGAATTTATGTTTAGGAAGTGAGCAGTGTCCCATATCGACAAATACATCGCCTGTTCAATTTCTAACCAGCCCCGTGCCCCCGAGCGCCGATACTGGCGATAAACGATAAATAAATTTTCCAGTTTCTCCAGTTGTTGTCGGCACTCCTTCACCGAACGCCGCCCCGAGTGCTCTACAACTAACTGTTGGTAGTATTTGCAAAGATTGCTTTAATTTTATTTCTTCTCGTTTGTCTTATAAGGCTGTAAAAAAATAATATAGTATATTTTTATTTGCAACTGTACTCAAAATAAATTGTAATTGTGCTACAAATGGCCGTAAAAATCACTACGAATCCCGATCATTAAAATAACCAACGACCGCTGCTCTCAATTCGGCGCCAAAATTAGTTACTAAAGTGCTTAGATCATTTTCTTGCCACTTACAAAATTACTGTAAGTTCAATGCTCCAAAAGATTTGTATTAAATTATGGGTTCACACGTCTTATGTTTTCACTTCGGCTTGTAATCGTGACCACGGTACCTAATTACCTCCTGGATCAGTGCATGCTGGAATTTGGTTTGTTCTTACCGTTATACCTGTTCACTCTTTGTAATAAGCCGCGTGAGAATTAGCTTATTTAATATCATTCAATATGCTTAATGCTTCTTAATTAGTAGGCACACAATTCAGTAGGCAGAGGGAACCTATTTAACGCACTCCGCTCCTCACTTTCCGCTGAATTTTCGAGGTATTGCGTTTGAGTGCCGCCATTCAACGCCTTTGTCGCTCTGCGAAGAAATAAAGATATTAATTCCACCAAGTGAGAACCGAACCCGAACCCACAACTGTTGCTTTACAGTCACACGCTTGTGACCTTGCGCCACAACAGCCTCAATGACAAATATATTATACAATAGTATATGTTTTTTAATTGTAGCGAATGTCCGAAAAATTCTAAAACACTTGATTTAAGTAAATTTACTACAACGCGATCATATTTCAGTGTATAGGAACTATTCTATAATGGCTCTTAGTTTAACGAGGTGATACTGCTTCTATTATGTTCATAGAACCATAGGTTTAATCTTCTACGCACTAGCAAAAAACTTAAATGCAACACGGCTCACGTCTCCGACTTGATGTAAACCGGTATTATTTTACCAAAAAAACTTATAATTTACTTTTGATTACGGAGCGTAGGAGCAATTATATTAGTCATGTTACGAGGCATTGTACGCAAGTGCAATATCGATCTAGGAATGATACAGACGTAACAGAACCAGAGTTCAACTTTTCATCCTCTTACGGTACTTAGAGTTCTTGTCTTTTTTTTTATATTTAAAATATGTACCCACTACGCTTTAAAATATCAAATTATATTTACAATACATCATCATTATATCGTAACGGCTGTATCAATTAATGTGATTAAATCGAGTAGGTTTCTCGGTCGATCACGTACGGCCGTTGCCGTGTGTACTGTTGTGTCGACCGCCAAACAAATTATTAACGTTTACGACAAAAAGTAGAAAAAAAAAACACCAGATAACTTTCTATCGTTGCTTTTTATCTATTTTTTAAAAGTGATCTCATTTGTAGTAGTATATATATGTTTATATTTTTAATATAACCGCAAAAGCTTCGCTTCTCGATTTTATTTAATGAAACGCTTAGTTAGTTTATGCTTGCAATATATTTTCCAAGTAGGTATATCACATTCAATGCCTCCAAGAGTGGGCATTCACGCTGATGTTAATTATAATTAACATTAGTAGTGCTTCGAAAGCGGGAAAGACAAAGTGATTCAGTCTAGTTCATACTCCATCTATTTGTAAGATGAAATACCAAGCAGTAAAGCGTTAAACGTTTCAAGATAAATGTTATAGTGTATTTTTCACTAAAATATTTTCATAGCTTGTCATAAATAATTAACTGGCATTCGTTTTATTTATACATAATATTTTCAATTTGAATTGATTATTGAAATCTCCAAGATTTTATAAAATTATATTTTTTTTACAAACAAACTGACGACTTCTTCAATTTCAACCGGATCTTATAATCAGGACCTAACCAAACTTTCCCTAAGTATCCTTGAAGTGTATCCTTTCCAATAAAAAGGAATCGTCGAAATCCTTTGGCGTGATATTAAGCTATTATTTTGTTCATTTGTCGCGCACATACCTAATGCAAATTTATCTATTGTCAGAAATACACCAAATTAAAACGAGACTACACGGGAAACACTATCTTTCAAATAAAGAAAAAATCATCAAAATCGAGTCACCCACTCAAATGTTGTGATTTAACAAAAAAAAATACAATCCTCTTCCTACCAAATATCGGTTAAAATGAAAGTTGACAGTAAGAACTGTCAATTTTCTGACTATAAAATTAAAATTTGTAAATACTTTTCAATACACACATACGTTCTTCCTTTGTATGTCTGTCCCATTCACGTCCTACTGGTTTGTTTTTCTCTTACTATTTTACTACCCATATACGAGTAAGTGCTGGCGTAATAACTTCATTTGCACAGTAATCATATACCAAAGTAACCGTGTTCCGTAATTAAACTCGTTATAATATATGCATAACATGTTAAGCAGGCTATTATTGTCTTTAAAATACAAATTATTTGCTTGACTTCCACATTAACAATCTCTTTCTAAAACTCAGTTTCACGCTGTATTCTATACGCAGCAGCGTAATCTAGTGTTAAAACACACCGTTCCACACTTTCCGCCGAGTTCTGGAGGCATTACCACGCCAGTTTTCAGTGGCGGAACTCAACGCCGAGCTTTGCCTCAACTCCAGAGCGAAGAAATGGAAACATACATCTAAGTAAATATTTCATTTCCTCGTGTGGAGATCGAACTCACAACCAGTCGATTTTACAGTCGCACTTCGTGCCCCTGCGCCACGACTGGCCTCTCTTTCTAGTATGAATTTAATAACTTTAACATATGGTCAGCAAGGAATCTTTACCTATGTACATATACCACTCTTAAGCAATGTGTTTGTACATTCTTAACAAAATCATCTTCACATTGTGTCTCGCATGTAGGGTAGGAAGAAGGAAACTTGTGATAAAAACTCCGTTCTCAACTTTACGCGGAATTTTTCAAAGCGTTACATTTTGAGTGCCGGAACTTAAGGCCGGGCGTTTAGCTTGGTGCCAGAGTGAAGAAATGACAATATTCGTCAATAATAATCCACCCCCCCGAGGAAGAACCGTAAGTACGACCGTCGCATTACAGTCACACTTTGCCACTGTGCCTCTAGTATAATCTAAGGTATCTATATCTCTGTAAGTATATGCAAAGTAAATATTTTATAGGAATAAGTATCCCCTTGATGTCCGTTTAGTCGGAGCGGTCATTGTATGTAGTTGATATCGAGATGCGTTCCGTCGTATCTCAGTAACATTTGCATTATCAAAAGGACCGCTTGCGTCATGCTCATATCGATGAGGACACGCGTCGGTCGCGGAAGTGAAGGCAAAGCCCTCCACAGACACCGGCGATAATTCAACTCTGTATTCTTAAAATACAATGAGAACAACGTAAACCAGTACCGCGCCGGTGGCAGTGGGGTCTGCCCTTCTATGTAGGAATTGTGTGTGTTCTAAACTCTGTGCTCTGACACGTTTATAATGTCCTTTATTCATTAAATGAAATAATGGACAATAACTTGATAAATTATATGATGAAAAATTCAAATCAAATCAGCTTCACGCTGTATCCCGCAAAGAGTAGGGTAGGCAGAGAACCTAGTTTTAAGGCCGAATTCTGGTGGCTTACCATGTTGAGTGGCGAAAGTCAACGTCGCGCTTTGCCCCGACACCAGAGCGAATAAATGGAAATAAAAATTTAAATAAATCTTTTATTTCCCTTAGTGGAGATCGAACACACCACCAGTCGCGTTTTCACTCACACTTTGTGCCCCTGCGCCACGACTGGCCTCCTTAAATTATATGATAATAGAAATTAATTTGACTTGACTTGACTTGTGAGTCAATAAAATCTACAAGTAATATCTACAACTTAAAAGTTTTTCTGCATTAAAATCTTATGAGTATTATCTATTGCCCACAGCTGCCCCTACTTGCTACTCGCATAAATACGACCAGCTGCATCTAATAAAATCCATAAAACGAACATATTGTGTTCGTTATGGGATTAGTAATGAAATATTTATTGGGATATACCACAGTCTAGTGCTTTGGAAAAAATGGAGAATTTTTTTTATTTGCTTCACGCCATCCCGCATATAGCAGGGTAGGCGGAGGGAACCAAGTGTTAAGACAATCCGTTCCGTCAATCCGTTCAGTCCCAATTGTTTTACGAATTTTCGAGTCATTGAAAGTTTAGTGTCGGAACTCAACGCCGAGCTTTTACCGTGATGATAGAGCGATGATATGAATAAATAATATTTCATTCCCCCGAGTGGGAATCGAACCCAAAACCGTCGCGTTACAGTCACACCCTGCGCCACGGCGGCCACAAATATGGAGATACGCCCGATAAATTAATATGTATGTAACCAATGAATTTTGTAAATAAAATAAAATACAATGTAAAAGTACAAAAGTAAATAGATGAAGAGCATAAATATTTAGTTTGTGTTTGAATTACGATCTAGGAGGTACTCTTTCCTTATTTTTCACTGTCTGTCGTTCCTTTGTATGTTTTCTCGTGGAACATGTCCGCACGAGACGTTGACTTGGCTATGAGTATTTATGCACATAATTATGGATGATACAAAACATATAATATATATATTTATTTATTTATTTAAATTTACTTCCATGAATATTTGAAACAGTTCTGCATATTATGTTGTCTTAAAAGTAAATCGATTTAAATATAGATATAAAACTTTTGTATTGCAAAACTTTTCGCCCACATAAAACTTGTACTGCAGTCAAATTGTATGTTCAGTAAGCATAGCGGAGGCTCAAAACGGCACATGGTCAGTTACCGTCAACGACCATTAAGCCATTGGACTTAATTATTATCAACAGTTACCACCGTAGTGATACCGACCACAAACCGTGCATAGCTGAGTGCTCTTAACAGAGTATACTAACTGAAACCGTCCCTATTATTATTATATTTTACCTTATTGATCATTGTGAATATACTTGCTGTTTCTTCTTTTTTCACGCGTATTTTGTCTAAGTCAAGACTAAGAACGAGCTAAGTCTATAAATAATCTGATGAAATGTGTTATACCTAATACATAAAGTAAGAAAAACAATTTTCAACACAATTTCATCATAACGTAATATTTTTGTTTCTTACTTATCCCAGCTCGCACCAGCACTATTTATTGAGGCAAAACAACCGTTTCGGCACGATTTGCGATTTGAGAATTTATGACTTCCATAAATATTTGAAAATTATCGACACGTCAGAATTTCATAATTTAAGGTCATGTTCTAGAAACGGATACTTGCCTTAAATATTAGCAATTGATTCAAGCGAATCATAAAGCGCTATCTATTACGCTCACATTTGAGACTCTAACACTACTTGTCGATTTATTATTTAACAAACTATAAATTTGTTATTTGAAAATAACTGGCTGTTAATGAAAAAATGATATAGTTTCATATAAATTACTCACAAATTATTTAATTTCTTTGTAAAAGCCTACTCACTAGATTAATAATATTCATTTGCTTGCTCTAAGTAAGAAAACAAAGCGCGGCGTTGAGTTCCGTTATTCAATAGGCATGCAACGTTTTGAAAATTAGACGAAAAGTGGATAACGAAGTGTTTTTATACTTGGTTAACTTGACTTACCGTGCGGATCATGAAGAAGAAAATATTTAGTTTTAAAAAGAATATAGGCAAGTAGGTACCACAACATATTGTTTCCGATGATTATTAAAAAATAATTATACTTGAGGTCAATTGTGGCGCAGCGGTACAAAGTGTTAGTGTAAACGCGATTGTTTGTGAGTTCGATCCCCATTCGAGAAAATGAAATATTTATTTAAATGTATATTTTCATTACTTCGCTCCGGTATCGACGAAAGGCGCGGCGTTGAGCTCCGCCATTCAACACGCAATGCCTCCAGAAGTCACCGGAAGGTTGGAAACCAACGTTCCCTCTAAACTCTAGGTTCCCTCTGCCTACCTACATAAAAAAACAGTTTCACGCTGTATGCGGCATATAGTGTGAAACTGATTTTTTATTAATAAAAAAAAATCGGCGCGGAAATGCGATATTTACTATTTTATAATTATCAGCAAACCGGAATCTTGTTTACTTCCTCGACGTTAATGACCGGTTAAAATGCAGTTAGATAAGGGTTATAAAGAATGATCCGAGTTAGTGCTATTGGCATATCTTGTTTTCCTGGATATAAGTGAAATTGTTTGCTGTATCATCCTTTTTAATTAACATTGTAGAATGATTGAGTTATTACACTTAAGTATTTGCGAACAAATTACTCTACTTTTAGTACTCTTTAGGTAATTATTCACAAAGCGTTTTATTTTACTAATAAAACATGAAATCATATATAATACATCGTTTCCGTGCTGGAAAAATGGGAACCAATTAGCACCAGCGATGGTTTTCACATAAGTACAATATTGAGTTTTTCAAAGGGCAGAATAAAAAAATATCTTAAAAGCCGGCAGTGCATTAATGTTTCTTTAGTGGCTAAAATAATCAGGCGATCACCCGCTAGATCGAACGCCTGGTCTTAATATAAAATAAAACAATTACAATTTAGTAATCATTTTGAACACTAAAACTAAATACACGCTACTGTTCTGGTTTAGGGTTTCATTTGGAATGTGTAATAAAAACGAAAATCAAAAATCTAAATAATTAATATTTTAGTACAGTTAATATTTAAAACTGCGCTCGACACTGGCTCTAACGTAATAGAAAAAAAACCAGCTTCACGTTGTATCCCGCTCACAGAAATCGGAATCTAGCGCTCCGTTCCCTATTTTTCGCCGAATCCTGGAAACATTGCATGATAAATTTATTTAAATTTGTATATCTGTTTCTCCGCTCTGGTATCGAGACACAGCGAAGCGTTGTTCCGATACTACCTTCGGAAAATGGAGAACGAAGTGTCCTAATACTGAGGTGCCCTATGCCGACCTTGTTGTATACGGGCTAGAGAGCGAAACAAAAAAAAAGTAATTATAGAGATACATTACAAAGCGGCCCCCAGAAATCAAAGAACTCGTAATTATTTGCAATCACAAGCGTGTTAGGCTAAGTGCAAGAGGCGGCCGGAGCATCGGACGATCTCTCACATGATAGCGCGGCGCCGGATGCCGCGATAGAGTCGCCTCGCCTCCGCCCGTTCTCTAATTACGGACGCAAGCCTATGAAATATTTCACAGATGTACCTTTTGCGCACCCATTGTCTCCTGCGTAGACTTCCGTGTCATTCATTCAATAGGTATATTATCAACTGCAATTGTTTCCCTTACAAATAATCTCAATTTAAACTTATAAACACATAATGTATAATATGTGTTTCTTATAAAATTTATATGTTTAATGAAACTTAATTTATTGGTTGCATGCAATATTACGCCGTCAAACATAGTTCCTTGAGAAACTTAATGCCATATCAATTTTTTTTTGGTTATGAATATAGCAGGGTAGTGAGAGCATATTGTTAAAACATTGCTGCTCCCAACTTCCCGCCGATTTCTGGAAGCATTGCATCGTCACCAAAACGAAGTATTAAATATTAAATTTTCTTGAATGGAAATCGAGCCCAAAACCTTCACCGTTTATGCCCATAAGCGTGTGACTTTAAACGTCTACGCCTCAGTTTTATTATTTTATTTACTTTTACAATAACATTTATAAAAAATAGCTGCAGCTGTATGATGCTATTGTATAGATCTCTGAGCAAAACAACAAAATTAAAAGCCTAGAGTCTACCATTGTCTTATAATACCGTGGCATGGCTGCTACGAGCTTCGACATTTATTAATTCTCTTCTTTTATTTTGTTCCCTTTGGCTATGCGCTAAATCTTCGAAATATATAAAATGAAAATGTGACGGACTCGAATACAAATATCATCCAAAAAAATACATTAGATATTTTACATAAATTTAAATAACCTGAAAAAACCCATTAATTTACTGTTATTTAATATTAATTTATGCGGTGTATACGTATGTATATGTATGTAAATAACGCAATGATTGGATGCACGCGTGGAGCAGTGCTCTCAAGTCGTCGGCCACCCGGGCTCGCCGATTATTCCTAGCAAACCTCTCATGTTCTTGTCTATGTCCAAATAGACTTCATCAGTCATTAAGGATATTTACCTCCAAATCTCTCATTGTCTTTCAAGTTTTTATTTTTTCTTGTTTTTTTTTTAATGAGACACTGATTTATAAATGATGTTACATGTCACTTATGTCCTGGTAATAATTCGATGCTCAACTTTTTTTTCTCCAAATACTTGTTTAAATACAGTTATGAATGTGATACCGAAGGCATTTGTTTTTGTGCGACAAAAACATGATGAATTATCGACATGACACTGGACTATGATATCTATTAAGTACTTTTCGACGTTTGAACGTAAAAAATGTTTATGATTAACTTTTTCTTTATTTATAAAGCATTAAATGATATATACGTTTATATATGCTATGTATGTTTGTTTATAAACGAAAATGCTAAAAACTATTAATATAAATGTTGAAAAAAGCATGGTACCCATTAACTTTAAAAAAAATATTTCTATATGGAAATCATTAAACAAAATTAATACTGCATTTAAATATTGTAAAATGAGCAATCCATAATTAAGTTATTTTCTTTATTATTTTTAAAGAAAATTGATAATTATATAGTCGTCAATTTACGTAGTGCTTTCACATCTTTAAAGATGTGAAAGCACTACGTAAAAAGTTTAAACTATTATATGGTCGCTTAGCGTTTGACTTCCCACGATACAAATCTTAAGCATCCAAGTAGACTTAGATCAGGCTAGGCTTGTACTGTATACTTACTTCAGTAGATGAGATGGAGGTCGCTATGCATTTTTATGCAAAATAATATTTCTTCTCACGTGAACTACTTATGTTAAGTATCAATAATAATATAGATGTTAAGAAATATTTTTTTCAAATCACACTGACAACTAACTGTTAATATAAAAAAAAACCACGATATTTTATGATTTCATTCTTTCTGATTTACTCCAGTTTTACATTATTTAAAGTAAATATTATCTTTGATCAACGAATGCTTACCTGAAGGTGTGAATCTTAGCGTACAGTTACATACCCTCAAGTTAGTGGCCAGTTCCGCACCGTTAATTTGACGTACAGAGGCAGATGCCCCCGTACCGATAGCGAATTGCGTTTGCGCCTTCTCCGTTTAGTGAGTATTTTGATCGACCAGAATGCTAAATGCTGAATGCTAAATTCGAAGCTTATATAAGAAAAGGATATTTGTAGTTCAGTCCCGAACATGTTCTACCGATTTTTTTAGAAATTACATATTTAGTAAAAAAATGTATACATTATATAAATGTAATGTATTTCAATATCTGTTTTCCTAATATAGATTCTTATAACTCTTCTAATGTTGAATAGCTAACAGACGACGCGTAACTATTACGCCTCGATGACTTCAGGTTGATTATATAATATATTAATAATTTCTTAATAATATATATTTAAAATATAGGACATTATATAAGTAAAATTATTTTTCTGCTGGAGACATGTGATTGAGCATGTTTTTTAATTAATTTACTTGTGTCCGGTAAAACGAAAGATAACATTTGTATGCCAAATTTTCTACATCAACCATGATGCTGATGTATCATACATCAACTTACTTTTTACGCTTGAATTCCCTTAAAGAGAAGTAAAATTGATTCATTAATTTTTTATATTGTGGTAAACTGGTTTTTTACTGTTTATAAAAATACTTATCTTTTTATACGCCGGAAGAACTATTAAATTTTAAGTGTCTCAGTGCACATTTTCACATAGATTACTGATGTGAAAGTTTGACATTTTTTTTATTTTGTGCTTTGAAACATAAATGTAATTGTATTTTCGCTTAATCTTCAACCTGAACTATCTTGTATGGTATATTTTGCGCACTCTGTAACTAACACTGTTCAAGCACTTCGCGCCCACTTCTGAACGTAATGTTCACGCTATTCATACCTTTGAGATTGAGCCCTTCAGCCATACTGATTTAACGATATTTACTCTTGTATAACAAGATAGCTATCGCTATAACAACAAAACCACTCAATCTGCAATATTCCAAGTTTTCTCCAATAAAATGTTGTAAACTGATTATTGAAGAAATGATTTGACATATTATTTTACGAAATGTTAAGAGTGGCCCAAGCAAACAATGCATATTGTATATGAAAAATGTTCATCTATTAACAGACCTTAGGCCCAAATGTTCTACAAGATCACTTTCACTCGAAGACAATTTAAAGAATTGATTTGAATCCCGTACAACTTTCTCATGATAAAAACGTATAATTTTGTGAATGGCCCATTAAAAAAACAGACAGTGCAAACCTTGAGCAAACAATCGAGGCTTATCGTGTTTCAGTCTACGTTGACCATTGATCTTTACCGATTACCGGGTAATTGTGATTATGATAATGCATAGAATTTACTTTTACTTGTGGGTACTATAGTTTAAAATAGAAAGCTTTTTTATGCTTCGTTTGTTATGAAAGCCCTGCTGACTATGTAGCAATACTTACTTAAATTAAATAAGTAAGTGGTTCAAAATTTTGGTTTTTGTTTTTTTTTGTATTGTAGTCTGTCGTTCGTTTCGTCGATTATTATTATACTCACTCATTATCCTTATTTTACTTAAAAAACTTACGCCAAAACACCAATTGGCCCTATATAGGGCCCAGGTGCGGCCTCATATGGAGTACGGTTATTATCACTGAGCTGGGGCACCCCTAATATTGAAATATTTTGTATGACTTATGAGGCGTAAAAAAGTAAATTCAAAGAATGTCGCCAATCCATAAAAAAGTTCATATTAACGTATATTAAGTAAAGAAGAAAGAAGAAAAGCGATGTAAAGCTTATCCCATAATGTAGAATTAGCACCTACATTGCATATTGCAAAAAGTAATAAATATTTAATTTTTTTTCAATAATTTTTAATGCGTATTGTCATAGTACAATTATACAGTATTATTCTAAGAGCACAATTGGTCTTAGATTTACATATTAGTATTCATTTGGTGCTATCGCCATTAACTGATAGAATAGTTGTCTTACATCCCTCAGACATAAAGTGCATACGTGCAAATATGGACTGAGTACTCTATTTTCACGAAATGTTGCCATCCCAACATACTAATAAAATATCTTCAATGTTCATGTCAATATTTATATGAACTGATTTTATTTTTATATAAACCGATGAACTTCAATATTTATATGAACCGATTTAAAGCAGAATTTTAAACTGTAAATCTTTATCTTATGTTTTTGTTAATAAAATTTATTTACCTACACAAATGTGACAGTGTTATCAATATTTTTCTTAACTAATAATCCATGTATCTTTTAAATTTACGTGTTCTCCAATTAATTAAAAAAAAAACATAAAGTAAATAATTATGCTAAAATATGTTAAATAATGCTTCCATTCACACTTCTCAAGTTAATGATGACCAGTGGTATGTATTAATCATACACACCCAATAAAACTGTAATATACAAATAAATGGAGATTAATATCAAAACTTTAAATTGAAATTAAGCTATTATTTATTAAAATAATTTGGTTATATTAGCGCGTTAATCGTTATTCGAGTTGCCCCATCAATTACTTAGCACTCGCAAAGTTCCGATATCGCCATTATAAGCGCATTAGAGATGGTGTCGGCACGCCATAGCAACATTACAAACGCCTATAACACGGTCACATAGTTTCTTGGACGCCCAATTTTGGTATACCGCTTCCATACTTATCTCAACAGTTTTACATGAGTATGCGAAAATTGTTTCAGTTATTACAGTTTAATTTATTCTATCCTAACATAGGACTTGTTGTTCTAATCGAATGTAAAAAGTTTTTTTTCTTATTTTCAGCTTCACACTATATCCCACTTATAGCAGAGTAGGCATAGAAAACCTAGTGTTAAGACACCCCGTTACCCTCTTTCCGACCAATTTTCCGGGCATTGCGTATTGATCGGTGATACTCAACACGGCGCTTTTGCATTGATACCAGAGCGAAGATATTATATATTAATAAATAATCATTAATTCCCCTGAGTGGAGAACGAACCCAAAACCATCTCATTACAATCACACGCCCCTGCCCCCGCGCCATGACAGCCTCAATGTACAGTTTTTAATTTAAATACATGTTATCGGAAATACTTAATGGTTTTTTTAGTGACAAAGCATTTTTACGGAGCGAACTTCCTCACGCATAACACGCGAGTTCAATTACACTAAGTGAACTTGGTAATAACTGGTTAAATCTTCAATCACTACAGTATTTTCTATACTTTGCCCGAAATGTATCCTGTCTTGTACGTTTTTATCACCACTTCCGCTTTCTATTCTTTTACTACAGTTGAAAAGTGTTTGTCATTCATTTTTTGTTTTAATAACACAGTTTACATGTTTGTATTGCTTAGGCAATATTTTTTTTTTGTGTTCATGGTATTATGATGAACAT
>DVQM01001211.1:0-12790 GCA_018231645.1 Heliconius ricini | reverse complement strand
CCAGTCGGTTTTACAGTCACACTTTGTGCCACTGCGCCACGACTGGCCTCACTATTATAATATATAAAAACAAATAATTACTTTTTTATAAAGCCACTTAGTGTTCAAATAGACGTGCAGGGTGATTAAAAGGGAAAGTCGGGTCTTAATTACGAAGCCACGGATTTAACAAAATATTAGTAAACTTTAAAAAAAGAATATGTGTCTAATTATAGTACTAAAATTATCTAATTACAAAAAAAAATCACAATTAAAATAAAAGAACTACTATATATAATAAAACTTATATTTCGAATCCATCGATAAAGACAAAGTTACATACAAAAAAACCTATGTCAATACAAAACTAATCGTAAGTTAAGGACAGTTACACCCAGCTTAGGTCTCAGCGTCTGTAGGTTATAATATATATATTTGAGTGTATCACGATGTTTACAAACCAGTTCTGATGGTGACCACGTCACGTCTTTTATAACACATGACGCATCCGCCACCCAGTGATGTCACTACGTCGCTGCCCGCACCAGACGAAGAAAATAAAAAAAAATATACAGTTTTCTACCGTTTCTTAAAGAATTATTAAACTTTTAAATATATTTTCAAGTTGTTAATATAAAATTTGCACTGAAAAATTAATACTAAGCCTTTAATGAAGCGTAAACTCCATCTGTATGAGACACTACCATTGTTTATTTATATATATATAAAAGGACTTGTTAATAATAAAACTTGCATACGGGCCACTTGATGAAACCGTATAGCGTAGCCCTTAAAAATTAAATATAAGTACGTTAATTAAAGAGGGTTCGCTGCGGACGTTCAACTTGTTAATATTTTTTTTGTTTTTGTTTACGATTTCAAATATTAGGTTGCGTGTTCGAATCCTGAGACAAATCGACGGCTCCTACATATATAAGGACATGTCAAAAGAGAAGATTAACAGAGAACGGAATAAAGAATTGCATTGCTCTTAAAAAAAAGAGAAAAAAAAACACGAAAATATAGAACCCCTTTATTCCGTTCTCTGGTATACCTTCTTATTTGACCCCATCCATTTATACGTAAGGAGCATCTTAAATAATCATATAATATTGTAAGTTATCAAAAGTGCAAGCGTCTCATAAGAACCATTGGGTTATCACTAAGATTGGTAAAACACTGTTTATACTAAGTTCATTGGTCACCAATCGAATTATGTCTAATAGTGACAAACTATTATATTATAAATCGTTGTAAACACATAACTTAGTTGATTTAAAAACTTTAAAAGACGATGAACCTCGAACGTAATGAGCTTGGAAGCAACAGGTGTTGCACATCATCCAACAATTTTAAGCCTTATGGTGTAGGGAATAGTGATTGTTTTTATGTTTATAAAATTAGCGATTAAAACGTTGTTTTAGTGACGAGCTACGATATCTTTGCGTGTAAAATAACGTGAGTCAGTCCACCGTCAATACAGCATCATTGTTCTATCCTTGCTATCAATAATTTCTGAGAATTATTCATGTCGCAGTTTACCTACTGGATTATTAATATAGAAACTATTAATAAATGGCGGTCGGATGCATTCTACAAATATTATTAAGGAATATTGTCCTTTTATAATCAAAATAGGGGATTTTACTATAATTTTATCACTTTTTGCAATGTAATATTATAAAAAATGACAATATTTAACTGTTATTTTAATAGAATATTATCAAGGACTCCATTTACAATAAGTTCTCACGCTTACATATACAGCAAACAGAATGACTAATAGATAGATAGAATGTATTGTTGTGGAATTTCCTACACCAAATTAATCAATCTGGGACAATTTATAATATGAATTATTTTTCAGGGTGTCTCTGAAGGATTTGTATATTGGTACCAACGTCTTTGTCAAGGTAGACAGTGTAGCTAAAGTGATCAATGGAAAAATAGTGGCTTTATGTCAACAGAAACAATGCGATAGATCAAGGGTGTTTACACTGGCTGATAAGCCGCTACTGTGTTTTGGATATGGTAAGAAACTATTCGAAAATATTTTGGGCCTTTAAAAAACATAATTTTTTACTTCAATATGCTCAAAACTTATGCCACATAGTGTGACCTCATCCGTTTTTTATTATTTGTACGATTCGCAAGATAAGATTACTCAGTTCACTTAAGAGACATTAATCAGTGAAAAAATTTTTGAATAAATTATAATAGAAAATATATTATCATTACATTTAAATTATTCATTTTTCACAATAAGATTATAACAATGTTTTATTTGGATAATATAAAAGTCTAGAAAAAAATCAAATAAACCTATGCTTGAAGTGTGTTATCTTACTTCAAGTTAAACCACCTAAATGACTCAAAAGATGATGTAACTCGAACAAAGTACATTAATATCATATTTGTGTTATCAATAAGAGTGCTATAATATAGTGCTTGATTAACTGATAAGTGCAAATACATTCTTACTACTTTATAAATGTGGAGCCAGCCGTCCGTTAGTCACAAAAACATCAAACCAATTTTATCTAATTTAATGTTGTATTTGCAGGTCTTATAAGAGGAATAGATTGGGAAAAGGAGTTGTTATATGTTATTACACCAGTGCAGAGCAATGATCTGCGCGGTGTAGACACAGTGGTGTATGCTGACTGGGTGCCTGATCTAGTGGGCCTGGAGGGTCACCTGCCCGAAGGCACCATGCTCCCCTATCGCACCCGCACTCAGGACCAACTCAAACAACTTATGTCTACACCACGCAGAAGGTTCAATCCTCTGCAACTGCTTAAAGTAACAAGAACTGCCAAAATTGAAAGCTTGGTTAATTAGTTAATAAATTTGTAATTGGAATATATCCAAAATATCTTAAATTATAAAAGGAAGTCTAATTATGTTAATTCATGTATATTTGAAAGATAATTTTGTACTTACAATACTAATAAAACATAACATAGATGATCATCGCATTTAACTTAAATATTCCCCCATCCTAGATACCTTTCCATTTATAAATGCTGTATTAAATTTTTATAAAAGTCAAAAAGTCTAGAAAAGAATTGTTAAAACCTGGGGTTCCTTTATTACTAATAAATTATATTAGCATGCAATATAACCATACGGAAAGTTAAAAATTTCACACAATACATTAAAATAAAACTGCCTTAAACAAATAGAATGGGATTGTACGTCTTAGAGGCGCACATGTACGTCTAGCTGACAGGCACTTGGCGGAGTCAGGCGGGGCTCTTGCTCCGTGTCAAAGAAATTTCCTACTCGATTTATTACATTACTATTTTATTGAAAAATTAAAATACAAAATATCAAACTAAACAAAAGTTGAGGAATCTCAGTGAGATGAAAATAGTTGGGGACTTTTATGTTGAAAAATGCTACTTGATTATATAACAGGATAGTAACACGAAATATACCAGCAGCTTCATAGAATATGAGTCTGCTATGCCCCGACTACATCTGTTAAGGCAATTATGCTTACTCTTTATAGATAATCTATAAAATATACAAGTACCAATTGTGAAAATATAGCCACACGAATACTGAGTGGGTGTGCGTGCTACGCGGGCCGCGACGTCGCGTCAGCTGTCAGTATCAGAAGGAAGCACTGTGTGGCCGACATCGCGACTGCTGCAGAGTTCGAGTCGTATCAAACGTAAGTTTTCAGGCAGTATGCGAACGATTCATAAATCAGAGTTCTTCCGACAACAGCACAATTACAGCAGAGAACACCTAGTCTTCTTCTTCTTCTTAACTTGTAACGCGGCGCGAGTCGCCGTCTCGAATACTTCGCGGACGCCCTCCTTGCTCTTGGCAGAGCATTCGAGGTAGGCGAATGCATTAATTTTCTCAGCCATAGCGCGGCCCTCCTGAGGCTTGACAGGTTCTTGTTTCATCTTGCGGAGCTCATTGATTGTGGCTGGGTCGTTGCGTAGATCCTTCTTGTTGCCCACGAGAATGATGGGTACGTTGGGGCAGAAGTGTTTTACCTCCGGTGTCCACTTCTCCGGGATGTTCTCGAGAGAGTCGGGAGAGTCCACCGAGAAGCACATGAGGATCACGTCCGTGTCCGGATACGAGAGTGGCCGCAGCCTGTCATAATCCTCTTGGCCGGCCGTATCCCATAAGGCTAGCTCCACCTGTTTACCGTCAACCTCGATGTCGGCGACGTAGTTTTCAAATACTGTCGGCACATACACTTCCGGGAACTGATCTTTACTAAACACGATCAACAGGCATGTTTTACCACATGCACCGTCACCAACTATCACTAATTTTTTGCGTATTGCAGCCATCGGTCCTGTAAAAGAATACAACGCAAATAATTATGATGAGCGTCAACGCCTTTCATGACTTATAAATATGGCCGCCGTATAGGAATATGGGAAGGGAGTAGTCAGACAAGCCCTCAAATGTGAATAAGCACCTGAACTAGCGGAAGAAGAACAGCACCACCACATAGTACCCTCACATGCGAGGGTGGTTATTTAGTATATTTTGTAGATACCTGAAGATTCTGGCTAATTTCTGCAGAATATTGACCTATCGACACTTTTTTATTCGTCTTTGCTCATCACAAGCACTTTCGTTTCATTCGTAAGTCAGTATTGCAACATCAGAAAATTACAAACATAAAGTTTTAAGGCCACCCATACAATAGAGTAAAATTATATGTAACTTGTAAATGTTTTATAAACTTATTATAAAATCAGCCTAAAAAGAATTAAACAAATAAAACAAATTTTATGATTAGAATAAAAAAGTACAACTATATTTATTTTATAAATTTAAGTTAAAAGTCATAAGCTGAATCTGATCATTAAGTCTAAACTAAAAGTATAAATAAAGGGACAGTTGAATATTAAGAAAAAGTAATAAGAAAAGGAAAACGTATAAGAACTTTTCCCCACATACTTAGTTGAAAGGTGTGGAGAACCCTGAATAAAGACCTTATCTTATTAATTAAAATAAAACAAATTATAGACTTAGAAAAGGTACGATCCTAATCTAGTCTTTTATATAGAATGATTATTTGTAATACGGTTTCTCAATAAAGTAGACAATTAAAGTACACGTATGAGCCGTGAATACATTCTTTATTAAACAGATGTTTTAACTTTCAATCAAAGTTGACGTAGACTTATCACGTAACCACTCAAGTTTGACAAGTGCATTTGACAAGAAGATGATTTTAATTTTGACAAACTATTTATTCTCAAAAGCTAAATGTAGATTGTTACAATTTCATCTTAATCGTGTTATACTTTGTATTTATATATAATTGGAAAAACTTATATTTCCCTTTGTAATGTAATGGGAGATATGAATATTTTGATATTGAATAAGTTTGTAGTGTAAAATAAAAGTAAATTCATAAAATTCAAAAAAAAATATTATTGTTGTTTTTTAAAGTTGCAAGCCATTATTTACCTAAAGTACTTAGGAAGGATATAAAAATTGTAACACATCAGGATTCAAACAAACTTAAATATCATCCAAAAAATAAGTTATCTAATACAATTAGGATATAAAATCTTTATTTTTGTGTATGGTGGACAGACAAAACAGGGCGCAAAGATCCCTGCATACCTCTTTAGTCTTATCCACTGTCATCAAGCCCTTCATATATTCCCTCTGAGGGGTCCTCAAGCTTTGTACATGAGTTTCCTCCAGTATCTTCAAAACTGGGTTTAAAGGCCAAATTTCTCCCTCTTAAAAAATCTCTTTTGCTATACTATCATCACTAATTTATTTGACATACCCAAACTACTTGTGCATATACTTCTCCATTCTCATTATGATATCCTGGCTAGTACCTTCCATTCTGTATATCATTGATTGGATTAAGTAATCTGTCTCAGCATATCCTACAGAGCACTTATATATTACATCTCCTACTAATTTGTTGTAGTAAAAATGTTACTACTCATATTGTATTGTGTATGGCAAAAAGTTAATGTATTGTAATAAAGAAAAATAAAATAGAAGAACCTTTTTTCATCTTCCCTGCATGCCCGGCACAATTAAATAACCTTATAAATAAATTTTTACAAGATAGGAGTTTGATCATATATAAAACATAAGTTTTAGGCAGTATGCAAACAATTTATAAATCAAAAGTCTGATCATGTAGTAGAGAATATCTAGTGTCAAAAAACTGATCCCTATTTTCTACTTAAATCTGAGACACTTCCTGTTGACTGAAGTCAATCACACCCATAACCATCACATAAACAGTCAGATGTTTTGCTACTGCACCATAACTGCCTCATCTCATGTAATGGAAAGGATAATTTTAAAATAAAATACTATTGTCTTGCCCCATTTTTATTTGCACACACATTGATTAATTAGTTTTAAAACTATGTAAGTATTAATTATTAATAATATTATATGAAAATATAAAACACCTAAAATGATATATTGAAGTTGCATAATAGGGACATTTTTATACATATGTTGTTTTAAAATATAAATTGATAGATAAATATCATTCACCATATCTATCACATATTTATAATAGTTTTTAAAAAATCTGGCAAATGAATGAAAACCATTTGTTCTTTGTACCAGCCACTAACTAAAAAGTTAAGTGATATAAAATTATCAAGAATTAATAAAAAAATGTATATATTACAAAATAAAATAAATGCATTTTATGTGCACATTGCATTTATTGTGTTTGAGACATTGGTATATAAAAAAACCTATAAACTCTTTGAGCTGTATAAGATAACAAGAAAATATATATATATATATATATATATACAAAATTTAACAATAACCCTATCAATCATAATTATTTAAAATATTATTGCAACTTATTGTAACAATTTATATGATTCACTTTTCAAACGTTTTATAAATCTTCTGAGGCCATCTGTAAAAATAAACATAAATTATACAAGTAACATTTTTATAATCAAAACATACATTTAAATATAATTATTATTTAGTTTTTTTATAAGTATCCCTACAGCTTCATATAAGTCTAGGCTCTTAAATGTTAAATTGTTTGAAATTGTGATGAATAAACATCATGTAATATAGTTCTATGAACTAGATCAAAATTTAAGTAAATGATTCTTATAGCATATTATAATTATAATAATTCTAATATTAAATGTTAATTTATTAATTTAATTATTTTTATAATTTGCACAATAATTTTATTCTGTAGTTTTACTTATTAATTTTATAATAATTATATGAAGCTACAGGTTTTCAATAAAACAACATAAATATTAATACTATTATATTATAATGAGAAATATTTGTTATAAACGTTAAAATATATTATTATTAGAATAACAACCATGTTTATTTTTTTATATCTATGACAGTTTCAATAGTATGTACGTTACTCCTACGTTTCTAAACGTTAAGATGCTAATCTTTTGACATATGTCAAATAAATTTATGTCAAGTTTACGTCAATCTAATTTAAATTTCAATTCAACTGTAAATAATCTGTATAACCGACACGCTCTATATTACAATTAAAATTTTCAATTCAAAAAATTCAAAATTAAAACGTATATACGTAATAAATACAATATATAAATATATGTTAATACTTTTGTTTCTTTAATACATTTATAGAAAATTACACAAAAAGTCAAAAAATACATATTCTTTAACAAATACATATAGTACTTAATAACATTGTGCATCTTTATATCATTTGTGCAACAATAAGGCAAATAAAATAAAAGTTTTGCCCTAAGTTTAAGTTTTGCTTTAATTTTTACATTGGTATGGTATAAAACTATTTTTTTCAATATAGCAATTATACAGTTAATATAAGCTACTAATCTACATATGCAGTCAGTACAGGTCCGGCACCTGTTACTGCGAAACATATATTTTTTTTATAGTAGACAGTAAAAACTGCCTTAAAAATGATATGAATACTTCAAAAAGTACTATATTGCAGTGTTTTATGGCCATAGACAGAGGGATAATTCAAGTATTTTCACGATTTTTTCATAAATGGCAATTAGTTGGCTCTGACACTGACGTGGACGATATATTGAGAATTTTTAATTTTATTTTTTCTTTTCCATTTATAATTATTTAGATACCAAAATTAAAGTTATTTGATTACTATTGTCATAAGTATATAAGTTTAATTTTGAATCACTTCTTTACCTTCTGCCAAGCGAAGATGCCATAACTGACTCCAGCTCCTAGGGCAAATGCTAAAATATATGGCAAGTATTTGAAAGATGGTTCTGAGCGTTTCTTCATTAGATTTGAAATAAGCTTCAATTTACCATCAGTATATGGCGGGTACCGTCCACTGTAATAATAAAACTATTATTATTGTTTTATTTTAAATTAATAATTATGTTACGTACGTTATGTATCTCTGAAAAATACAAGGACAGAATACGCTGAGGGAACCTAGCGTTAAAGACCCTTTCATCCGGACGTTGCGCCAATACGGCCAAGTTTATTATTAAGGGTGTCTTTTGTGTGGTTAGATTTTAGAAAACTAAAAAAAAAAAGTTATCGATATAATAAAAAAATAAAAAATACCCGTTAAGAACACTACTTACGACGCCAATTTCTCTCCAATGGCAGCAAAGTTTCTTACTAAGCAACTTTTTTTATGAGTAAAAGTATCAAAAGATGCTTTCCCGTGATAAGCTCCCATACCACTGTTACCAATTCCTCCAAACGGTAAAGTATCAACTGAAATTTTAATAAAAATAATATATATTTTTTAAGTTATCAAAATTGAATCACTACTGGTATAAGAAATTTCTGTGAATATTGCTCTATTTCTATTTACATAAAAATATGTAATAATTTGTTGTACGTAAACAATATATATATATATAAAATTGTATATTTTTCAAAATTCTAGTAACATTCTATTGAACATGCTTTTTGTTAGTCATTACGCTACATATACACGCTACATAGGTGTATTAAAAAAATTGTATTAAAGGTAGGAAAACTGAAATATTAATTGTAAAAAGAAAATGTTTATAATATTACTGAGTAAAATTAGTATTTTTCTACTGGCCACTACATGTACATACCAAATATAAAAAAAATCCTAAAAATATAATATACCTTTTATTTATTATATAATACAAACATACATGCATTAAAAGTTGAGCAGAAATTTAGACGATAGTAAAAAAATATATATTTTCGAGAACGTCTATCGTTAAAAATATTTAATAAATATATTATTTATATAGTAGAAAAAAAATATTTATGAAATTCAAACAGTCTTATACACTTTTAGAAAAAGAAATGACGTAACGCGTCGTAAGCAGTTGCCGTTGACTCAAACAACAAAAAATATACAATAAGCTTTAATGACTAAAGAATTTGGAACTAGGAACAATGCACCGATTTTTTTTTCACATAAATATTACAAATAAAAATTTGCAAGAATATCGTATTTTAAAGTCGTATTTACCGTGTATTCAAAATGTTAGTTTAAACGAACATTATTTGCCTAAACCTGCATTATGAAACATATAATCAAAAATGTATTTTTAAATTAACGAAACAACGCGAATGTATTTAGGATACTAAAATTTACTATTTTATTAAAAATAAATTTAAATAATATGACGGTGAAGACGTCATACCTCCCATTTGCATTACAGTATCGTTCACACACATCCCTCCGCTCGTTGTATTCTCGATAATATTTTCCACAGTCTTCTTGTTTGTAGAGAACACGTAGGACACCAGGGGTTTTTCCCTAATACAGATAACATATACCACCACCGTTATTTTAGCAAAGATTATACAATAAATAATTATAAGATTTTATGTATTGTTTTTTATTACAAATACAATAGAGTGCAAGTATAAGTTAACAAAAAATAATAAATATTTTTTTTTCTTTTAACAAAGTAACCATCACCTTTTAACTATTGACCAACTAACAACAACCACCGCAACCACACACCCTTCAAAGAGATAACAAAACCAAAACCAACAAAAAAATGTAATAACAAACGATTCACGTTATAAGAAAAAAAATAGCAAAAATGTGTAGTTGAAACGTGATACGTTCATTTTAATTATGAAAGTGCAGATGTATAATGGCTTTTAATAATTATGGGTTATAAATTTAATTAATAAACCATATTTGATCATCATTATATAAATGACACATATTCAAAATATTTTTTTATAAATCCACAACTATCTGGGACCATTTGACCTTCAAAGGCCGAAGCGGTTGAAGGTCGAAAGGTCACCCCTACAGCCAACCGCCAGAGGACAAAGGGTGAGAGGACAAAAGGTCATCCCTAATATGATCTTACCGCCATAAAACATGATAGTATCGTTCATACAGACACTGCCCGAGCGTGTTTGTTCGGTGAACAATTTGTGTATGTTCTTTTGCTTGCTGAACGCGTATAGCACTAATGGATGCTCCCTGCAAATAATGGCCCCCTTGGTACCTTTGTATGTACGTTGTTACACGAAATGATTTAGAAAAAAAGAAGCTATTTATGTGACGCCTTGTTTTAGTTCTGTCAGAAATTTTATTGCGTTTCAAAAAAATTGTATAAAAGGTTAATTATCAGTGATTGTTTCATTATAATATTTTATCACCGAAGCATCTTTTTTTCACTATTATACTTCGCAACAAAGAGTCACATGATTGCAATTTATTCTATCTTTAAATATGCTCACACACACACACACAGGCAAATGAAAACGCACACACGATATTTTTAATATAGATAATATAAATAGATGTGCTTTAAAAGTAGATAATAAAAAATTATAAAACAAACAGTTATTTAATATATGACAATTATATTTTTAAACAATTTAAAATTTTGCACATTTTTGGGAACATTATTTGCCATTTAAATTTATAAAACAAACAGTTATTCAATATATAACAATGACATTTTTAAATGACTTACAATTTTGCATTATAATTAAAGCTTTGATAATAGTCTGCTTTTTACAACGTCTCAGACAGACTACATTATTTTAAAAAGAAAAAGATGTAGATAACAAATAAATAACTCACCAAAAAGAAATGGTTTTATAATTATAACATGAAATATTACTGAAATATCAATTAAATTTAGTGGCAGATCTATTTATATATTATATTTTTTTCCCTTCACACACATATTCAAAGTAAAAAAAAAATAACTGAAATGAACTCCATCGATGATCGACCCAGGTCATTGTAAAATGCGCCTTATTAGTTGTTAATAAGGTAGTTTTTACCGATGCAAAGCATATGGCCTATTTAATAGTGCCTGGTTGTTTCCCACTTAATTATGTCACCATGGAATTTAGTTGTTATTTTGACTTGTAAAACGTTTTTTTATATGTGATTTATAATAATATACAAAAATACATTAAATGAAATATATTATTATTTTATCAATTTTACAATTGTCTTTAAAAGTATATTTTTTTTTCCGTGATCTGTATTACTACTGCCTGTATGTTCCATTGCAGGACAAAAGACCTCTCTCTTTATCTTCCACTCTGGTCTCTTTTGTGCTATTGAATACCAGTCAGGTTGCTAACGGTCCAGTTCGTCTCGCCATCTCCATTTCGTCTGCCATTTCTCCTTTTAGAGTTTGGAATGCAGCTGGTAGAAGATTTCGCCCAAGACTCTTTAGTAATGCGGCAGATGTGTCCAGCCCAGTCTCATTTCAGCGTAGCGCCTTTAATACCCACGTCAGCGATTTTTGTGCGAGCGCGCAGTTTGGAGATTCAGATTTTATCCATTAATTTGACACCTTCCATGTTGACAAACCTTGAGAGCGGACCTCTGTGAATTCATCAAAAACCATGTCTAGGCACCATATATTCTTGGACATATTGTATCTCCTCTGAACTCTTGGTCATCTTTTGCTGTACGCTGTTGGCAATCAGTTTGGTCTTTGCCATATTCATTTTTAGTTCAACGTCAAGGCTTGCTTAGGTAGTCAAGCATAGTTTGCAGCTCTGACGCAGGTAATGACCATGTCATCAGCTTATCCGCCCAGCCGGCCGCTAGTTTCCGGAATATTTCTCTAGGACACTGGTGAACAATTTCGGAGATAGCGGGTCACACTGCTTTACCATATAGTGTCAAATTTTATTGCTGCTGTACTTCTTATAAATATGGCTCAGTAAATTGATATAAAATGGTTCAAAGTTATAATTAGCCTTAGCAAAAAAATAAGTACTGAACTTTTTAGTTTTTTTTATAATGGTTTGTTTTTATTGTAGTTTTATTATTGTAATAGTAGAAGTTTTAGTTGTAGTGTTTATAAGTAATTTCGTAATTTGTTTTTATATTCGGCCTTAGATGTAATTTGGTTAAGCAAAACTAAACTTTAAAATAAACCATAAAGCGTTTACAAATCAAAATAACATAAAAAAAACCCTATTTCATATCTAACAACCAACTTACCTAGCATTTATAAATTTTATGGCTTCATATGCATTTTCCACGGGCACAATGGGGAGGATGGGGCCAAATATCTCGTCTTCCATTATTTTATCGTTACCGTTCACATTAGCTAATATTGTAGGCGCTATGAAACGTTCTTGGGGGTCGTATTGACCACCTATGGCTATTTTACTTTTGCTCGCATCTACTAGGGCTTGGAGACGACTGTAATATTTTAAAATGTTTGAGAGGTTTTTATATATTATATATATATTTTTAATTTTGTATGTACAAGACTTAAGGCCAGTCGTGGTGCAGTAGCACAAAGTGCGACTGTAAAACCGACTAGTTGTGGGTTCGATTCCCACTCGAGGAGATGAAATATTTACTTAA
>DVQM01001210.1:0-12793 GCA_018231645.1 Heliconius ricini | reverse complement strand
ATGAGAGTGAATGAGAGTGTATGTATTTTTTTCGTGTATTTCGTATGAAATTCACCACGTTATAAAAATCTATAATGCACTTACCGTGGATCTACAGCTATTTAATTTATAAAGAAAAAAACTAAGAAAAAGCGAAGTACACGTATCCAAAAATTCTTCGATAATCCTAGCGATATAAAGAGTTTTAACCTATTGTTGAAAATCCGCCTTTCACTTTGCGTCTCAATTTATAATTTCAACAGTACGTGGGGCACGGAGTGTCTCAACACTAGGTTCTCTCTGTTTATTCTATATACAATAATACAACAACAACAATTTGAAATTAAAAAATATCTTATATTGAAATTAAAAATTATTTTTGACTTTCAAGGTTCAATTGTTTCAAAAATCTACAACAGAAATACCAAACTTTAAAACCATTTACCGCCCAATTGACATTTCCGCTCAGAAAATAAATATAATCCACTTATACCAAATCTTTCGAAACTGTCTTTGAATGCCTTTCAGTTTCACGTTCGGTTGCGGCGCTGAGGCGTGAAAACGTTTAAGACAGACACTTTAGCCAGTCAACGCTACGATTTAGAGTTTATAGTGAAACTAGCTTTAACAGGCGACTTCGTTCGCTTGCTCAAATGGAAATAGCTAGGAAAGAAAATAAATATGATACATAATATAAAAGGCCATCGTCGCGCACGGGCACAAGCAAAATTAAGTACCGCGGCGTTTGGACGTTCGATTTCTACTTTAAAAATTAATTATTACGTATACATATTTGAATATTTTCATTTCTTCCCTTTGGTACCAAGGTATAATCGCGGCGTTGTGTTACGGCCCTCAATTCTTTCAAAATTCGTCTGATAAAGGTGAAGACATAAAAAATTCGAAGTGCCCGAGGTAGCTCTGATCATCGTTAGATAAAATCGGATACGTCGATATTACATGATATACATACAAAACTTAACACACATCTTCACTATTTATTCTGCATATAACGGTATATAACGGTATATAGGGATAGGCAGAAGATGTCTGGTAATCTAGTGATTAGACACTCCGTTCTCATTAAGACACTTCCCTAGTTTCCGTTGATTTTTGGACATATTGCGAGGTCAGTGGCGGAACTCAACGCCTCGCTTTACCTCGTTACCAGGGTGAGGAAATTAAAATATTAAATATCTTATGTCGTGGAGTGGGAATCAAATCCACAACCTGCTCGAGCACTACGACTGACCTTAACCTACAGCCTTCTCCTTTAAATGGAGAATCCAACAAAAAATATTTTTTTCAAATCGAAACGGTCGTTAATGAAATAACCGCGTTCAATCAAATAAAAATAACTTTATTATATTAGTATAGATAAATGTAAGCAGGTCCTGTTGGTATAGTCTTTAGTTGACTTGGCGTTGCATTACAGGTTCAATGACTGGTTGAATGCGTAAATAAAAGCTTTAGTCCAAGAACAAAGGTATATTTAAGTTTGATTTACCTGAGGATTTCTGTGTCCGTGTGTGGCATCGTATCTCCCAAACGAATGAACTGACTGAAAATGTGACTTAATCGAGAATTGTCTTCACTATGCCTTTTTTTCTTAACTAACATTTTTTATTTATTTTATAGCTAATAGCTCACTTCAATAGGATTTTAGTACAAAGAAGTGAAGTCATTAGTGAAATGGATGTGCGGGTCTGTGGTAGTCGGATATCCTATATCAATAGTAAGTAAAAGGATCTTTCTTTAAACCCTTTCTTGTTTTATATTTGGAAAACTATGTCATTTCTATGATTTTTTTGATATATTTGATATAATTAAATTTTAAGTACTACGTTGTGCTGATTGGCTAAAAGAGATCTTTATTTTAGTAAAACAAAGAATATTGGATATGGGAGTTATTACCAATATTATAGCATTTTTTTTCTTTTTGTGAAAATAATTTATTTTTCTGGCGTAATTTCAGGTATTGGGAAATGACCACGTCAAAATGACAAAATAAAACCCAAACAAGTTTATTTAAAACATTTACTTTCATGATCACAAAGCTTGAACAATACATTCTATAGTAACGAACAATACTACTTTAAGCCTAATAACCTTACAATTATCATATTGGAATATAATAGCATTATATGCTTTAAATTTCCACTAAATTAGACTAGTTTAGGTTTTTCTTAAAAAAACTACAACGATATCATAATTTTTTTTTCATTGAAACAAAAAATATATATTTCGTAATTTACTTATTTCGTTATATACGATATTAGTAACTATATATTAAAGTACTGGATTTCTTTTATATACAGAGCTATTGCATTACCATATTTGGGCTCAATAAATATGATAATGCAATTAAAACATATTAATTCTATATAAAAACAATTAATATTTACAAAATAAATATTTACAATATTTTTTTATAACGAACTAAAACAACTATAATACATTATATTTACATTTATTCTATTCTACGAAGTTTCATTTAGACAAAAATAAATAATCATTCACATATTGTATTCATTTATAATAAAATATGACACAATAAGATCTACAATAAGATTAAATATTGAATATCAAAAAAAACAAAAAACTTATTTTATTTTTTTTTATCATGTCTTGGGTTGTGATAAGAGGAGCCGCACGCGAAATATATATATATTGTAACATGCATATGGGCATATATATTTTCTAGATTTCAATAACGTTTATACTATAGTAGCCTGATCCGATGTGATATGCGTGCGGCTTCTTAACGATTCTCAGACAATGTCGTGGCAAGAGTTTCCGTTTCCGGTGCGTGTGGTTTTCGTCGGTTGTGGTCTTCCCGACATCGCCTCGGTGTAGAGTGGAGGGCAGTACATTACCTGCAATAAAAGAAGAGAAGAGCTGTAGAGAAAAGTGGGAGAGATTTATAGAGACTATTGTGTGCGGGATACAGCGTGAAGCTAAAGTATTTTAATACTAAATATCCAATTTTGTATAAAGAAACTAGGTAGTTTATGAATTTATTTCTAAACATTTATTTTTTTAATTAGTAAAGATTGTTGATAAGGCTGGCGTGCCGCAGGGGCACAAATGAATGGCTGTTAACGTGATGGTTGTGGGTTTCCACTTGACGAATAAAATATTTAATATTTTGATTTCCTCGCTCTGGTAAGGAGGTAAAGCGCATCGTTGAGTTCCGCACGCTAAGCACGTAACATCTCAACAATTGAGCGTAAATTTTGAAACGAAAGTATCTTAATTGCATCGGAATAGCTTAACACTAGGTTCCCAGATTCCCTTCAGTTGTCCTGATATATACATGAATAAAAACTAAAATAATGTTTTATTTTTTATTTCCATTTAATCCAATGAAAAATGTGAACTATGTTATTTATACCTACAGTTTTAAGCTAATTGAGTATTAACTAAGTTTAGAGCCTACATATAGGAGCTTAGGATCCCCCAAATAATAACCAGAACTATAAACTGTTCCTCGTGATATCCTATTAGGGATATAATCTTCTACAAGATTAATTTGTATATTATATTTTAATATATAACTATATTAGTGATAGCGTATTTAGAATTCTGGGCCTCTAAATAAAGCACTGAATCCTTATAGAATATTTTTTTTGGTAGACAAACTGCAGGTAACGTACATGACAGATTCGCCCACACATAGACGGACAGGCAGACAGATGAAAAATAAAGAGATCGTATAAAGATTCCATTTTTATTTTTCCGTATCTCAAAATAAAAAATAATATCCTCTGGTAAACATTAAGATCTCTTGGGGCACAAAAATTCCCGTTATAATCAAATCTTATTGGATATTTGTCGTCGACCTACAATTAAGAAAGTTAGCAAGATCTGGAAAATTACAATAGGTAGAAATAAATAAAAAAACATAAAATACTTTCTTAATTCATTTTTTACTAAAAACCCACCACCAGGCACCGACGTTCCTTAAATATCTAAGATTTTTTACTTAATTTATAAAAACACAAAAAGAAGGTAAAGTATACTAAGTATACAATACAAAATAAATCTACAGAAATCCACTTTGGAAATTATAAACAAATATTAGCCCTCCAATCAGAAGGCCGGGCTTAGCATGAGCCATTGTGTAAATAAAAAAACGGAGCTGAGGTTTTAAAATTGATTTTAACTTTAACGTATTGTATCACGACGTCTCTGGCATAGCAGAGTAGACTAAGGGGACCTAGTGTTAACCATGAACTATATAGTTAAGGGTGCGTAGGGCCTGCTTAGACCCCTGTAAGAATAGGAGGTTACCAATTCGAATCAGAACTTTTGACAAAGTGAATCGATTTTAATGCTTTTTTGTGCTTTTGAAGGCTGGTACTTCGTGGGATTGGTGACAATGATATCTATGAGAAAATTACACTAGTCTTAAATTTTTTAATTTAGGTATGTGCACGAGAAATTGATGAATAAGGCAATATCACGCCAACTGTTTCTAATGATTCTTTTTTTATTTGAAAGCATGGTTTGGCGAAAATTTGTTTAGTTTACGATTATAGGACCCGGTCGAAATTAATTTGTCGAATTTCTATTGCATTTTTAATCATTTTTAAAGTGTTATTGCACACTTTGGACCTAATAAGTATTTCATTTTGTTTTGTTTGTTTATTTTCAACCGACTTCAAAAAAGGGATAGGCTCCCAATTCACCCAAATATTTATGTAGGTATATTTTTGTCAATGTGCTAAATAAAATGTAAGCATTAACAATAATACCTAATTAAGATTAAAGTTTAACATAAGACCACCACTACCTACACGTTTGAGAAGAATTCTTTTGGGATCTACCCATCGCTTTAAATCGCAAAATAAATTATTTGATTTCGTTAAGCAAAAATGATTAAAAAAAGATTTCGCAAGTTTGAAGTCGGTGCCAAGTAAAAAAACAAACAGGCTTACTAAGTTGATATTGTAGTACGGTTGTTGTTGCATTAACTTGGCACCGACTTCAAAATTTTTAAATCTTTTTGCGTAACAAAATCATAGTACGTTTTAGCTTATGTAAAATTATTTTTACTTTGTACTTAGTTGTTTTTTATTTGTTCAAAATTTATTTATTAACGGTTTTTTTTTTCGAATTGACCTACACCATTTTTCATTTTGGCTTGGTCAATAATACATTGTACATAGTTATTAATTATTATTTTTACGATAACAACGTAACGACCATCATATTTTAGCTTTTTTTATTGAAAATATGAATATTTTAACCTTTCATACTTTTATTTTAGAAATTTGCATAAGCGCGCTGCAAGCGTACGAACATGTTACCCGTATATTTGAACGTGAACGCAATTTAGTTTATTGAATAGATCATGAGGTGGTGGGCACGTGACGCAGGGGCACAAAGTGTGATTATAAACGCGACTGGTTGTGGGTTCAATCCCCACTCGAGAAAATGAAATATTTTTTAATTTATATTTTTATTTTTTTGCTCTGGTTGCGTAGCAAAGCGCGGCGTTAATTTCAGCCACTCAATATGCAATGCCTCTAAAATTCGGCGGAAAGTGGGGATCGAAGTGTCTTATCTACTAGGTTACCCTGATGTATTGAGGACACAGCGTATTCGTTTTATATATTTCATCAAGGCCGTCCTGGACCAGTGGCAAATCACCTGACTCTAAGCGCGATGGCTATCGGTTCAATTTCTACACGGGAGAATTTATTATTTTTATTACGTGGAGGTTGTGTGTTCAGTTGTGGTTGTAAGAAGACAAAGCGCGGCGTTGAGTTAATTCAACGCACAATGTCTCGAAAAATGAAGGGAAAGTGGAAAATGAAAAATCATAACCTTAGTTGCTTATACTACTGCATAATATGCAGGAAAAAAACCATTGTTGTTCAAACGGGCAAAGCCGCAGTAACTATTTTCTATACATTTATTGACAAAAACAAAAAAAAAAGATATTTGTTAAGATAACGCAAAGTATAAAAACGAAGAGTTTGATTGAAAACCGACGTAACGGCGAGATGAAAGGCTCGTGATATTTAATGCCTTAAGCAAACTGGAGGGTTTCGAAAAGGTATTATTCTTTCCACTCTATAGGACTAATATTTAGAGATTATTTATATATTTTATTTTCATTTTCTTCTTTATTTTTGTATCTATATCTTTACGTGGTGTCCCGTTTATAGGAGAGTAGACAGAGAAACACTATTATTGAGATACTTCGGTCTCCGTTCCCTTGAAACAACTAGTTTTCGAGACATTGCATGCTGCGTATAGAATTCAACGCCGCTTCATATCTTGTTACCAGCGCGAAGTAATGAATATAAGTCATTCCTCCTTGTGAGAATTGAACCCACAACCTACTGTAGCGCTTACAAGCAATGTACCGCTGCGCCACGATGGCTACGGCGGCCACGATACAGGTAACAGCTTCACGTTGTATCCCGCACACAGCAGGGTAGGCAGAGGAAAACTAGTGTTAAGACACTCCGTTCCCCATTTTACACACGATACAGGTTACTTTTTCATATTTGCAGTATTTCCAAATAATATATTGCTAGTATGTTAGGATAATATTTTCCTCCGAGTACACTATTTGTAACAAACTAGCGGCCCCAGCGCAGCTTCGTCCGCCTGAAGTATAACAATATATTTTTTTAAATAAATTAAAACGATTTTATATAAGTAAGAATTAGAAAAAATACTAATTAATAAATACATAAATTACTTAAGCATGGAAATAGTAATTCAGGTTTTTAGGAATTTATTTGATGTTGCGTGTTTTATTTTTTAATGTTTGCACTTTATTTATGTTGTTTCGTACGGCAAGCGAAGTGTTTATCGCGTCAATAAAGAAATGAGAAATAAGAAAAAATATAAATAAATAATAAACATTATATCTTTTTCTTCCTTCCTGAAAAATTTAGGACTTTTTAAATTTTTTGGCTCGCTGTTTTTTTTAAATGTTTTTTTAATAGCCTATGTGTTGCTCGATGACCTCTTCTATCTTTTAATCTTAGTCTTTTAAAAATTCGTTCAGGTGGTTCGGAGATTCGCTTGGACAACAAGAAATAATACATACAGACAAAATAAATTGCTTTGTTTGGGTTTTGTTATCGTGTAAACAAGTATATAATGCTCTTAAAAAAATCGGTTATTTTGTAATCACAGACAGACTCTTTAATTTTATTTTAATGTAGGCATAGATAATTACAAACAATACATATAAAAAAGAATAATATACATTTCCTACGATATGAAAGTAAAAACTGCGTTATGGAATAATGTAGTTATTTAATTACTCAACGGTAATGGTGATAGTGCGCGAGTTCTTTTTCTGATTAACGTTGTTACATTATATACTTATTGGTCTTTACAGCAACACCAGGTGGGTAAAGATGAGGGTACTCTGTTCCAGAGAAGTCTCAAATACTCTGCCGCGACGGCACTCGAACCTTGGCCTGCGGCCTTAGATCGTGCTGGGAGCAGGCCTGAATAGTAAATAATTATACTTCTGACGGACAAATAGACAGACTGACCGACGAAACGTCCTTAAAAGGTACGGAACCCTAAAAAATGTAAAGATCACTAAGAAACCAATTTAAGCTTGTACAAATTTTCCCAAGCCCTTCCGTTACAACCTACATACAAGTCCCAAGGAATCCCTAACCAGCCAATACCGGGCTGTCAAAAGATTACACGCTCAGATTGACATTGAATAGACCCGTCGAATGTATAACGGCAGAGAAATACCCGCGTCACGTCTTATTTAACTATTTTTTTTATTTATGTAATAATATGTAATGTATTGTTAGAAATTGGAAGTGGGTAAAGTTTTAAAAAAAACACGATAAATTACACATCGTCTATGATGATATGATTCTAAACTATTTGGAAAGGGATACTACGTGACTGCAATAAGTGATCATAGTAAAGAGTATTTACAACTAACAATAATTCACACTAGTTTCCTTCCAATAGGGGCCGTCACTTACAAGCAACTGTCTGTCTGTCTGTCTGTATTTAGAGAATAGAATTGAGTTTACAACCATTGAGTTTATAGTAAGATGCTTTACCACTGCACCACAACGTTCTCATATGTTTTGAAAAATCCAATAGTTCTTGAAAAAAATATATATTGGTACAATTATGAAATTAAATTAAAACACCATTGATAGCAGCTAAAGGCACATTGTTTAGATCACAGCAAGCCATTAAAATTTAAAAAAGAGCTCGTCAAAAGAAAAATACTCTATTATTTGACAACTTTTTATCAATTTCAAAGGAATAGCTTTTTTTGGCCTTCCATTGATGTTACGAACAAAAGTTCGAGAATCTCAGACTCGACTATATTAAGAAGACTGAATTTTATGCATCGCGTGTTCTTTATAGGTATTTGTAAAAAAATCGGTCAAGTGTGAGTCGGACTGGCCCACTAATGGTTCACAGACGCAGTGCCTGATTTATTCTATGAATGTAATTTATAGGTCGTGAGTTTTTTAATAAAACGATCGGACAAGCGTGAGTCGGGTTCGCGTATACGTGTATTTTGCGATATAAAATTTTTTTAGGAAGTGAAGAGACGGTAGATCTGAAAATATGGTTTCAATTACAACTTGATAACTAGTTGTTGTGGTTCTTTATTTGTAACTTAATAACACAAACCGTTCCTGAGATAAAGGCTGTTGACGAATAGATAGATAGACAGATGGATCGACAGACGGATAAAAAAATGATCATATAAGGGTTCCTTTTTTCTTTAAAAGGTACAGAACTCCAAAAAGAAAATACAACTTTTAATCAAATATTTTTTTTGTAATTGTTTGTTCACTGGCTACGCTCAGCGGCGCCTTTAGTCTTATTACTAAATCGAGGAAATGAAAGTAGTTCATTCCTCCGAGTGAGAATCGAACCCACAACCGTGGCGTTTACAGCCAAGCGATATACCATTGCGTTATGACCAACTTTCTTTTCAATCCGATTATAGTTCTTTGAATTTTGTTTGTAACATGAGTATGTCAGACGTGGGTGCGTAGGTTTCGAAAAAAAAGCTATGAATGTATAGAAAAATATTCTGAAGTTGAGACTATCAAGGCGCAGCGCCTGACTTTAAGTACCATGGATGCGAGTTTGATTCACACTCCGTTAAATTAATTACTCTCTTTTTCTCAATTCGGTAACACAGTAATGTTAAGCGTTAAGATTACCTTTTGAGACATTTTGCGTAGAGTAGAGCTTTACGCGTAATGTCTCAAAAATAAAGTGTCGTAACATTAAGTTACCTCTGCGTAACCCTATAAGCGAGAGCCAATGTGACCCTAAAAAAAGCGATTTTCTTTTTCTTTATTGAGATTTATGTTCTTTTGTCTACTATAAATGACAACATCATATATTGTTAACGACAGCACTTTATATATTTATTTAGGAGTTAGTAGCACATTTACCATACAAAATTAATGTTGTCGATAAGAATATTCTTCTATTAACTAATTTTTTTTTCTTAGAAAATTCATTGTAGGATAATTTTAGTTGTAAAATATTTGGATTCTGAGGAAATGATATAAAAACCTCCAAAAATATTTTTTTCATTAAAATTTGTAAGGTTTTTTTATTATATATTATACTAAAATAATAAGTCATAAGCGTAGAAAGAATTAAATATTTCATTTACTCGAGTGGGAATTGAATCCATAACCTATCGTTTCACCATCGCACATTTGTGCCCCCCCACCACGACCTCGATACATACGATATATATATCGTAAAATTAAATTAGTTAAAAGAATTGAGACAAAACGCGATAAATCATAGCTTGTTATAAATAATTGGCAGTTTTGTTTAAGCGTTCTTTAACTTTAGAAATAATTTTCTTTGAAGTTTCACAATGTACCCACATAAACAATTTTTCCTTTGTTGAAGTTTAAAAATAGAATGAAGCGTGTCGTCGGTACGCAGTGTTGGCTGTAGTTTTTTTTTGTTAGTTGCACGCGTTTTCCCGCATAGCAAACAGAGAGAGCTTAGTATCAAGATACTCCGCTATCTGCTTTCTGCACTGATTCGGAATTTATTCACAGTTAGAATTTTTTTTAAAGGAAAGAACCTAGTGTTAAATATTTTTAACATTTTTTAATGTTATTCCACACTTAGAAAAGATAAATAATTATTTAGAAAAAGTATAAAAATTTGAACATAGCAGGACTCGATCCCGTTGAGAGATGATGATCAGAACGTATGGCTTGTTGGTCAGAACGCCGGCAATCCGTTTCCCACTTTCCACCAAATTTTGGAACTCACGATGCACTTTGCCTCGGCATCATAGTGGAAATGACTTTAGTAAATAATTTCATTTCCTCTAGTGGTAATCGAACCTTAACCAGTCACCAATTAATGTTTAATTAATATTACTTTTATTTAGTTTTCAATTTTAACTATTAGTTCTAGAGATGGAAGCGTCCTACCAAACAAACTGTTCATTTTTTTATATTATTATCTAGAAAGTAACGTTAATACCAATTTATAAGTAACTTTTCCAACATTCCCTCTGGATTCCAATAATGGTGCTGCGCGAGCATAGAGGACGTAAATTATTAATTATTTATCTTGTACGAGTAATATTTCATAAAATCTGTACGTAGAAAGGTAATTTATGATAAAAATATAAATTTTTATGATTCTATTAAGGTAAAAAACATGCTGTGTTTTTGCTTGCTTTAAAAATTGTCACATAGTGGCCAGAGGGAACCTATTGTTAAGTAAGTTTTCGCTCAATTTTAGACAGTCGTGTTGAGTAGTGGAAATCAACGCCGTTGTTTGTGTACCAGAGCAGGCAAATGACAATAATTTTGAAAACGAAAAATCTTAACACTAGGTTCCCTCTGCCTACCCTGCTGGTTGCAGAAAACAGCGTCAAGCTGATTTTTATTTTTTTGAATCACTTGAAACCTAGTTAGTATTTATATATCAAAGCATAAAATTTACGGTTCCGATTTTTTTATATTCCTATTTCCGCTGAATTCAGGACGCATCGCGAGTTGTGTGGTGGAACTCAATACCGTGCTTTTGTCTCGATACTTGAGCGAAAAAAAATTAAAATATTAGCAATTTAATTTCCTCAAGTGGGAATCGGACATACAAGCTAACAAGTGAGAGAGCCGAGCCCTGAGCCTCGAATGGCTTCTATTTTCCTTTATAATAACCACTATACCACTGTGTACTTACAATTTATTAAACACGTATCTGATTGTAGTAGCTCAAGAGGTATAAGTCTCTTTGATTTGTTTTATTTTGTGGCAAAACTTTTGTAATATCAAAATTCTGAGTTTATTATAACTTGTGAACAAGTCGATATCTTAGTTTATTACAGACGTATGAAGGTCGTGGTACAGCGGTGCTCCTAAAGACTGTGGATTCGATTCTTTGTCTAGGGGAGTAACGTTAATTATGTTATTTCTAATCAAATATTCTTTTTTTAATGATTTATGCCGAGATCGCGTGGAGGTATCAAACATTCGCGTTCAAATATTCGCGTGGAGATATCAAATATTCAAGTATGTAGTCTCTTGAAATATCGAAAAAATTCAAGATTCTAAGTCAAGGCAATTATAAGATACGAGCATTCATGGATCGATTTTCCTGTATTTTGGATAAAATTATTAAATAAATAAATAAATAAAAGAAAATATCCGAAAAGTTAAATATATACATATTTCATTAAAAAAATACAAACGAATATTTCTATTTTATTTCACACAACATTAGTGCATATATACCCACAAACTACCCACAACCATTAACTCAATAGATAGATTAAATATTTGAAATTGTTACGAAAACCTCGGTGAGCCAACTTGCACTAAACCAGTTTTTTATGTGACAACATCTTATAAATCGATGAATGATGATGATGATTCATTGTCACGTCTGAGCCGAGCGTACAAGTGAGACCGCGAAACAAGTGATAGAGAGGCACGATCAGCTCAAGCTTTCTGCTTGATACACCTCTATCTATTTATTTACCTACATATATTAAATAAAAAAATATTAAAATTAACAAGTGCAAATAAATATTATTTTAACGAAAAACAAATTGATTAAGCTCTTCTTTGTATTTATACAAAAAAAAATATTGTCACTCATAATAATTCAATTCGATTCATAAAAGTAAGCAATATTTAATTATTTTTTCTTATCACGTTTGTTATCATCACGTAAAATAATCGTCCGTAAGCCAACTGACTATACAAACATTCAATTTTATATGCTCCCTTGGTAGTTTCAGGAAAACCTATCTTAGTGCTCCCATACGGTAAGTGTAGTGGGGCATTTACCCATATGCGCGTTTGTGCGTTCTCTGTCAATCAAGTTTATGTAAAATCAAAATCAGTTTCACGCTGTATCCCGCACGCAGCAGGGTAGGCAGAGGGAACTAGTGTTAAGACACTTCGTTCCCCACTTTCCGTCGAATTCTGGCTCTGGTTGGCTAATTTTCTAAAAACGCTTTTCCTCGCTAGTGCAAAGAAATAGAAATATAAATTAAAATAAATATATAATTTCCTCGAGTGCGGGTCAAACCCACAACCAGTCACGTTTACAGTCAAACCATATGACTGTGACCGCGACCAGCCTCAAATTATTTTTATATACGGCCTATTTAAATACAATCTTAAATATATTAACAATAGATACTAGATCTAAGAATATCACTACAAAAATAAATATAAAACATTTATACTATTAGTTCCTTAATGAAAATTCCAATTGGAATAGTCCTTTACGCCCACTCCAGATAACAATATGAGATAGAAGATCCTATGACGGCGGAAAC
>DVQM01001209.1:0-12793 GCA_018231645.1 Heliconius ricini | reverse complement strand
TATATATATATATATATATAGTGTGTGTGTGTGTGTGTGTATGTGTGTGTGTGTGTGTGTGTGTGTGTTGTGAATATATATTAAAAATGTTAAGAAATATTTGTTCTTTGCATTTTACAAAGTTGGGTACCTTTGTAGGTGTTGGGTTGTCTCGCAAAAAATACTAAACATTATAAAATTCGTCATTTTCTATTTTTCAACTTCTTTTCAACCTATAATTGGATATATCATATAATCTTATTATATTGCACTTGTAATAAGATATATAAACATCTTTGGCATTATTAATTTCAGAAAAGAAATTAATTTTACTAAATAATGTAATTTCGCTACAGAATATGTATACACCTACTGCAGAAACATTTTTATATGGCGATACCAATATTTTTGCAATTATACATCGATATTAATATTTTAGCATTATGATGTATCCCGTACATAGCAGTACAGGGAATCTGAAAATTAAGTGTAAAAACACTCCATTCTAATTAAGATACTTTCGCGCTACATCGCGCTCTATCTCGCATATTGTAGGCAGGGGGAATAATGTTAAGTCACTCCGTTGCTATTAAGACCTCACTTCCATTCCCCACTTTCCTACAAATTCCCAAGGCATTGTGTTTTGAGTGTTACCAGAGTGAGGGTAAATATTAAATAATTCACTCCTTCAAGTGGGAATCGACTGACAACTTGCGACATGCTTGAGCTACTGCGCCACGACGGCCTCTACCTATTTATTAGCTTTAACTATGTCGTTTTATTATTATGAAGTGTCTGAAGAAACTACAAGTCTTAAGCCCAGTTCATGTTTAAATGATTACTATTTATAAATTATCTTTAAGATAATAATTATAACCATTATTTAGAAACCAGAATGTTAAATAGCAATCTCTACATGAATATGAATCAATAATAAATCACAAACATCAATTTTTACATGAATATGTAAGAAATATTATCTTTATAATTTACTAGAAAGTATTTATTAAATTCCACAGATTAAGACGAAAAAGGTTAAATATTAACTAATAAAACAATGAAATTAATTAATTCTCAAATCAGCCACACCGCATGTGCTTATGGTTTGGCAGTATGATGGATTATTCACTTATAGTTAGTTAACTCAGCTTATTCGTATGCACGGCAGGTATCTTTCTCTAGAGTCAAACGCTTCTTTGTCAAGTACAGTAATTTATGTGTCATGGGCAGCAGTAGGTGTTTGAACTTAAAATGTTTATTATCTGTGGCCACACATTCCTATATTATTTTTTTAATAAAAAATGACGCGTTTGGTGAAAAACGTGCGTCATAAGTTCTGATTTATGTATGATAACAAAGTTTTTATATAGCAATAAATTTATATTATTTTTTAAATTAAAGGTTTAATTTGAATGTGTTATATACATATAGTGTTTTTTTTAATGTATTGAGTATATATCTATACATATCCTGCTTGCTTGGTTTACTTTCTAATAATGTAGTGCGTTTGACAATTATATTTATGTTCACTCTCCTAAGTGCATTTGTTTCCGCAGTATAATGAGCACTAATGTAAGTAGAGCTTTAGGTTACACAGAATTCACGACTTTTACTAACTTACCCTTAACCTTTTACGACTATTTCTTATAATGCTAATTAAATTTATTAAGTAGGCATATTGTTTAAAAAAACCGTTTAAGATAATAAAGAAAAAAATATATAATTTGATGTCTTCAGCAATAAAAACATTTAATAGTAATTATTTTAGTAGTTACTCGCTTCCTTATAAATATTTGTAATTTAATTCCTACTTGTTTTTTTCAATGTTACATCAAGAATAAGATTTTTATTGAAACTCCTAAAGCAGCCTCGAAATATATTTTAACATGTTAATAAAATCAATTATATTCGTTTTTTTTTATCTTTTGTGTGTATATTCGACATTAAGCGAGTTACATCCTAGTAACAAAATGTTTAACTTTCCGTTAATCTTAAAATATTAAATAATAGGTGTTGGAATGTGACAGTAGCATACCTTGAAAGTATTTAAATACAGCTAATGAAAATCTATTCAATGTTCATCATGTACCATGTTTTATTTTATTTATTATAAACCATCGTGTTCGTTTAAGCATAACTAATATGGTCGAAAGGAACGAATTTGTGAAAAAAGATTACTTAAATCTCAGCTATTCACTTATCGCTAGGACTGCCATTTTTTGTGTTGCAATTTTTTAGAAGTGCATACCAAAGTTCCAAATTAAAGTATAGTAGTCAATGATCAAATTATATTGAGATAGAGCTGTTTTTATATAATATGCAACGCTATATTTTATTGCGATATCTGAACCGGTTTTTAAAAGTCAAGGAAACTGAAAATTGAACCATAGACCATATAGCATGTTATAATGACACAATTCTTTTGATAATATTTAAAAATGATTATTTAAATTTTGGTTCCATTTTTACACTAACATACATCTATATTATATAAAAATAAAATAAAAAGGTAGAATTTAACAAATTTTTGTATTTTGATACTTTGAAATATTTGTTAGTAGTTAATAGCTTTACCTACTTTTTTTATATAAATATAAATTATTGATATTAAAAAATAACTGTTTACATATATGCATAGGTAGATATATACATTTTCCATTTTATTACTCTATTTCTTTATCACACTATAAAAAGTGTAATAGGTAATAAATAGGTGCACACTGTAAAATAAACGAGACCATAAACAATATATTTAATATCCAAAAAAAAATTCGCTCGTTAATAATAAAGTACATGTACGGTGTGTCAATGGTTTCACCTATAATAATTTAGATAATGATCACGATTTATCTTATCTATGCGTTAAACAACGTCAAAAGAATAGTGCGTAGAATATATTATTAGGTTTCATTAGTAAATTTTTATTTATACCTAGTAAAATTAAATGTTTTTTACCGTTAGACGTAATATTAAAATTCAGAAAAGATGGTTTACACACGATATGTTCTAAATAAAGTCGTTAATTCTATTTCTATATTTAAGTTCATAATACACATTAAAAAAGTATTCATTATACATATGAAAGCTTTATCATATCGTTAGTTATATTATACTAAGCTTCTTAGCATATACATTAAGCTTGGGCATATACATAATTATATAAATAATATTTTTTTTTGTTATCTAATATAAAGATAGACGACTATCGCAACGCAAATTTAATTTAAAGTTAAATACTTTCTTTATTTCTATTTTCTATTTCTACTAGAGGTCGCAATATCGGACCATTCAAGCAAAATCGGGATTTTCGATATCGATTTCAGAAAAATCCCGGGATCCCGGTTTTTTCGATATTTTCGGGATTTGACAAAATTAGTAATTTTTCAAGCTTCTTATTTTAAGGGTATTTTTAGGGTAGTAGTAAATTAAATTATATTTACTAAATAAAACAATTTTTAATTATAATAAACAAAAACTAAACTAAACTAGCTTCACGCCTTATCCCTACCGGTGTAGTAATAGAGAACGGAGCACCAAACGTTACGGTCTCTACATATCTCTTTCGCCTCGTCCACTATCATCAACCACTTCATACATCCGGGGGGTCCTTATGCTGTTGACGTGACCTTCCTCCAGTATCTTTGATACTGTGTTTTCGAAGGTCAACCAAGGTCTCCCACTATCTCTCTTACCACTTTTCTATCATAAATTTTTTTGCCATTCTTGCATCACTCATTCGTTCGACGTGCCCAAACCAACTGAGCACGTTCTTCTTCATTTTCATCTCAATCCTCGCTAGTACCTGTAATTTTGTGTATCTCTTCATTGTGGATTCGATCAGCTAAGCTGACTCTACTACTCACTACGAAGAGATCGTATCTCCACAGCATTCATCTTTCTTTTATTCTTCTTCTGTAATACTCACGTTTCGCTGCCGTATAACAGCGTCGGTACCAAAACTGCTTCGTGTACAGCCAAAAGCGCAGCTGTGCTCACGTTTCGCAGTCTTATCATTACAGCTACGGCTCTGTTAACCCTGCTACCGCCTGCAATACGTCTTTCCACATCCATTTCGTATCTTCCATCTCTACTGAACATACTTCCCAAGTATACCACTTCATTCAGTTGTTCTAATATCTTACCATTTACCTTACATTTATCTTGCATTCTGTCCTTTCTTCATCTCTTTCAAAAATCAGAACCTTTATCTTATTCACATTGATCCTTAGACCATTATTTTCACACCCTTCTTTCAGAGTGGTGACTAATGCCTGCAACTCGCATTCTGATGATGCAATAAGCACTGCATCATCTGCTTACAACCAGCAATTCACATTCAGGTCACCTACTTTCACTCCCATGTCACTTTGTTTCACTCCTTGGAGACAGCTATCCAAATATAAATTGAACAACCAAGTTGACATGGCGTAACCTTGTTTAACACCTGATCGGATGTCAAACCAAGACGACATGCCAGCTCCTACTCGCACGCAGGCTGAGTAATCTTTGTAATACTTTACAGCCTGCAGCAAGGGTCCGCTCACATTGTACCAGGGTAGTTTCTCCCATAACTTCGCTCTTACAACTCTGTCAAATGCAAAAAATCTAAGCTAATCAACCTGATAGTCCTTGCTTGCGCAGTCTATCTGTGAACCTTTGCCTTTATACAGAGGCACGATGACCGCACCTCACCGATCGTCTGGGACCTACCCTGATTTCCACCATAAATTGCACAAAAACCAGAATAAGTCCAAGACGCGTGGCTCACCATATTTGATTTTCTCAGAATTATCCCTATCTGCTCTCGCTAACTTACCGCATTTCAGACTTCGCATTGCACTCTCAATTTTTATCAGTAATAAACAGTTTAATAATAAATTACTTTAGTAATTAAATTGTTCAAAAATATCTTATAGGTATATTATTTAACATATTGAAAAAAAAAATATTTTATAATTTCATTATATATATTATATTAATCAACAGTAACGAAAAACAATAATGACGAGTGCAACAAAGACGCGCAATGAGCAAATACGGTATTCCGGCCGGTCAAACTCGGTTAACGTCGCATAATTCCGAATTTTAAGGAAAACTCATCGCTTACTTTTGCCGATATATGTTATGTACCATTGTTTATCTTAAAATCGCCTGGATTTAACAGCTGGTACGTTTAAATTCGAATAACTAATTTTTTACTTTGTAAAATCTGAAAATATCGAAAATCCTGAATTTTTGTAAAATTAAAACCGGGATTTTTAAGAACTATATGTGGTCCGATATTTTTGAATCCCGGGACATCGGACCGGATTGCGACTCCTAATTTCTACCGAGCCAGAATTTCAAAAATATTTTCCGAAACTTCAATCTTAGAAGAAATACTATGCAAAAAAGTGAAGTCGTTCACTTTTTTGTAGCAAATACAATAATAGTTAAATGCTTCAATACAGAGGTGTAGGTTAGCTTATTGCTTTATTGTTAAACAACACAATAGATATATTTTTTTAATTGAAATTACAACATAATCATACATGCACTTGCTCATTGCGGTTTATATAGGTATATACATATAATTACCCGTCGCTGAGATTACCCGACGACGATTAAGAGCATGCAACATGAAAAAATAAAGATCGTCTGAATCGTGCATATGTATATATACATATTTAGCTTTGTATTTTCGCTTACTTAAATATAATGGGAATAATATTTCAAAAAGTTATAGTATTCATTTTATTTATGGGATTTTAAATATGGGATTACAAGGGATATGAATCGCGATAGGTTGGTGTTTATGAGGTAAGATTTTTATGTTGGATATTATTTATTTTGATATAGTAAATATATTTGTAATTTTGGTTTTTTGTTTAAAAAGGTTTCAACAATATTTGAGCTTTCAAATATTGTTGAGCGGCGGAACTCAACGCTGAGCTTTACCTTGTGGCAATCTCGAGAAGATACAAATATTAAATGATTATTCTCCAAGTGGGCCGAACAAACCCATAACTATCGCATTTATAGCCTCACGGCTGTGCCATTGTGACACGATGATCTCAAAAATGAATATATTATTAATTAAATGACCATGTTTTAAGCAGGAAAGGCAGAGGGAACCTAGTAAAACTAGTCACTCCGTTCCCCACTTTGCGCCGAGTTCTGGAGGCATTGCGTGTTGAGTGGCGGAACTCAACGTCTCGCTTTGCCTCGACACCAGAGCAAAGAAATGAAAATATAAATTTAAATAAATATTTCATTTCCTCGAGAGGGGATCGAATCTACAACCAGTGAACGCTCACAGTCACATACTTGTGCCCCTGCGCCACGACTGGCCTCAATAAATAAATAAATATATGAAATAAAAAGAAAATATTAAATAAATCTACCTGCAACAATTACCTATTAATAAAATTATCATAAAATGTACTGTACTATTTCGATGAAACATTTATAAACCACAAATACCAATAAAATTAATTTCTAAGGAAATAATTATACAAGTGCTATTTGGAATGTGGTCAATTATGTTTTGTTTATTAAATCTATATAGTCCGTTATGCATATAATAATTTATATATGTACGTCTTACTCTCACACACTTGTCCCGTACATAGTAGAAAATTTAGAAAAAGAGACATACTTATTTTTTAAAAAGGAAAGATTTGCTGATTTAAAGCAATACATAATATGAACTTTTGTTGCTTAATGTAAAAAAGTGCAAAGTAAAAAATTATCATTTGAAAAAAAAAATGTTGAGCAGTTTCGATACAGCATTTCGTTTTACAATATTGTCTTATTTTAACCGTAATATTTTTTTTCGTTACCTACGTTTAGTTTTAGTTGTCTATCTCTATCCAAATACTATAACTACAACACAATACAATACAATATTGTACAGTACTGTCAATAAGTCGTAGCTGGCTTGAAGTTGGCTTTCGATGGCTCACAGATGTGACATTAGATATTTTTTTTTAATTTTAGATTTTCTTTCCGAGTGACGCAAATTTTCAGTTCACAAAGCTTAACTTTAACATAAGAAACTTAATTAAATTATGTGTTGAAAATAAAAAAAGGAAGTTCCTCATATTTAATAATAACACAATTAATTTTTAAAAGGTGCTTTACAATCAGTAATCGTAAACGTTGGCATTGCGTTACCGTTATGGGAAACATAATGAATGTCTTCACTATTATACCGATAATACCATTGAATATGTCATTGTCATCAATTACGACCTTCGAAACATTCAAATTATAGATGTAAAACAAAAATTAGCGACTCTATTAATTCTCATTTATTTTGATAACAAAATAATGTTATATGACCTCCGTTTTTATCTTTTGAGCTACGGAACTTAAAATAATAAATGATTGTACTCATAAAATACACTTTAGTAGTTGTAGTAGTGTCTGCTCTGCCTTAATAGATTTTTTTGAGAGGAGATTCATGATAGTAAAATGGCTATAAAAGAGAAAAAAACTTTTCTGCAATATTATATTTAAACCCAGGACGTTAAGAAATACGTTGGTGTGAACAAATAGCGTTTGTTTAAATGTGTAATGATGAAGGAAAGGCCATGAGTCTCCACGCTTGACGTTTCACAACGGTGTATTGGTTCAAAACTCCATTGCGGCTTTACAATAAAACAAACGTTATGGAGGAATAGATATAAAAAAAAATATAATCGAATTATCAGCTTTAATGGTTTTCGACAAAATGACCAGCGCCAATTCTTTAAGTACCTATATGTAAGGATATTTTTAACTGTATATATCTAAGAGAGGCACAATTATCTAATAATAATGTCAAATTTTGTACGTAAATAAGTAATTACATTTATAAGCTGACCTATCAATAACTCATAACAGAATCGCAAAATTTTTGCAGATAAAATTGTTATTTTGTGGCTATCATAGATTATAAAAAGTGATGGTACTGATATAAATAATCACGATAATGTAAAGTCCGTTGTGAGGACAGAAATTAAGTAATATATATTATTCATTGTTGCTCTATATTTGCACACGTTTATAATTTCTTAAGATTGTTGACATATATATGTACCTATATAAATTACATATAATTTATAGTAGAGTAGAATAGTAAAAAAATAAAAAATCCTCTACCTTAAAATGAATAAAATGATTGGTCATGAGCTTATAAAAAATATCAGAAACAAAATATATTAATATATGTATTCTCATATAATAACATTATTTACATAATTTTAATTTACTGCTTTCGAATCAAACCTCTGTATAAGATGTTTAATTTATTGTATAATATTATTTACATTTTTTCATTCGGCAGAAAGTGGGGAACGGAGTGTCTTAATACTAGGTTCCCTCTGTCTACCCTGCTGTGTGCGGGATATAGCGTAAAGCTAATTTAATTTATTTTTTTATTTAAATTTTTTGATTTTACTTTTTATGAATCAAACGTCGTATAAATTTTATTGGATTGAATAAATTAAAAAAATATTTAATTAAATCAGTAAATAAGTATTGTCTTAATAAATAATGGCCTTACTTTGTTTTTTTTATTACATTCAAGGTCAAATTATTCAAAAACCTGCACCTCGTATGAAGTTTAATTCTATAATTGCTACAAGTATAATGATATTAATAAATATCACGTAAGCCTCTTTATATTTAAATCTTAGGAGCTTGTTTCTTAACTTGTGCGGACATTAAATAAAGAAAATAAGGAAAAAAATATGAAAAAAAAATATAATCAACATTTTGACTTAAGAATGTCATGAGAGCATTAATGAAGAAATTCTCATACATAATTTACACGTACACATTGATTCAATGCAAGTATTTTTCCGTATTTCTTAAAACACGGATAGACCATTGGCAAACAATGGGCAAATGACAGAAACTATATAGTTTCTATATGAATATTAAATCTCTTTTTACTTTTCATTTAAATCGGTCAGGCAGACCAAATTAAGCCACAGCAATCGTGCTACAAGTATTGATGATCTCTTTCAAATACCTTCACTTTGATTATCTGGCTCGAGTTTCTAGTTCCACACTCATAGAAAAGTGTCTTACTCTACTGTTACATTCCACGACTGGTTTTCGACATTATTAAACAAATTAACTATAGGAAGCTTGCTTGATGGTTATAATGATACATGTTTTATCCTTAAATGGACTATCAAGTAATGACATTATTTTTTAAGAATATCTCCTGAACCGGATGATTTGAGAGAAAAATCTATAATAAACTAAGTTTTATATTATATAAGTATGCGGTTATATAATTCGTAGAGGCAAAATTAGTAGTGGAAGATATTTCTTAAAGATTTCAAGTTACATGAAAGATATGCTCCAATACTTTCTAATTTTGAATGTAACTTACGTACACTGTATAGGTACATGCATCTTACATTTAATTTTGCGTTTTATGAATGTATTACCAATTTAAGCTCTACTTATAGTACAATAATTAAAAATATTATTAATTAAATGATAAAGATATGGAATAAAATAAATCTTATCTTCAAGTATTAACTTATTTTTTACTATATTACAAATTATTATTATTGAAATTTTTAAAGGTCAGGTCAACTAGTAAATTATGCCGGCATAAAAGATATGCTACAGGCTTATTTACATATTTTATTTTGAGGCTCATTTGTTCTGTTATAAAAGCAACATTTTCGTTATTTTAGTTATTTTAATTTGAGAAAATAGTGTTCATACAATATTTTTTTTATTTTTGTAGTTAAAACACGATTAATTAGAATTAAATTTAAAAGCAGGTTCATTCATGTTTTTAATATTCACCACAAAAAGAATACCTTAAATTAACAAATTTTGTTTAATAAATTTAAAATCATTTTGATAACATATAAATATTACCAACATAGTACCAAAAGGAAAATAAGGCATCTTGATTGTAGTATATAATATTATGTAAGTACGATTAATTTTATTTTTGATATTTAATATTATCTCGATAAAATGAAAAATACATAAGAAAAATAAAACAACAATAAAAAAAAACTAAAAAACTCACCATCAACATTAAACTTTAATTTCGATATTATTTTTGTAGAAAAACGTTTTAATGAATTATACGTAAAGTTAACGAGGACGATTCCGTAAGCGTACACGGCCGACAGCGACCAACGAGGCGAGGTACCGACTGTGCTAGTCCACCGAGTCGGACGGAAGACGGAGCCCGGTGGGGTACGCCGTTGTACGTACGGTGGCCTGATAAGCCGTGGGAGAAAGAAACAACATCTCTCCATTCACGCCCGAATAGAAAACTCTGAAACACGATGGAAAGTCTCAATTGTATTGTGGGTTACGACGCATAATTTATTCTATAGTTGCATTGTAAACTTTAAAGATATGTCGGAAGAGATCATTATGAACTTACCTTTTAGTATCTTTATTATGACTCGTGTATATCTCAATCGTTGGAAATCGATCTAAATTTAATTCTTTAAGTATAAATTACATAAATATTATAGTTATAGAATATGATTAAGTATTTCTAAAAGTTAAATTAATTATAATTGATTATGAAATTACTATTATTACTCGAGGCCAGTCGTGGCGCAGTTACACGAAGTGTGGCTGTAGTACTGACTGTTTGTGGATTCGATCCCCACTCGAGGAGATTAAATATTTACTTAAATATATATTTCTATTTCTTCGCTCTGATGTCGAAGCCTCCAGAATTTGGCAGAAATTTCCCTCTGCCTACCTATATAATTCGGGATACAGAGTGACGCTGATTTAATTTTCTTATCATTTTGTCTTTTAGTCTGTCTTTCTATTTCTCCGGATAACATTTAATAAAAAAAAACGAGCAAAGCCGCGTATGGGCCACTAGTAATTAATAAAATTAAAAATCAAATCAATAATTAATAAAGTGGCTTATAGTATTCAAAAATTAAAACTGAGTCCAGTTGTGGCTCAGCGGCACAAAGTGTGACTGTAAAACCTACTTCTTATGGGTTCGATCCCCACTCGAGGGGATGAAATATTTACTTAAATGTATATTTTTTTCTTCGCTCTGGTGTCGAGGAATAGCGCGGCGTTGAGTTCTGCTACGCAACACGCTATGCCTCCAGAATACGGCAGAAAGCGGGGAACGGAGTGTCTACATTAGGTTCCCTCTGCCTATCCTGTGAAGCTGATTATTAAAACTGGCTGGCTACACGTTAAATTATAGAACAAAAAAATCACTAAATGACGTCTTAATATACATATCTACGAATCAACTAGTTTACACAATTCGTTTAAATCCACCACTCCAAAAGATCGCTTTTTAGGCTCTGTACTTACTTATAAAGAAAAACCGAAACCCATATTAGATCACATTATTGTCTATCTGTCTAGACAATATATCTCAAGATTGCTAAGAGGTATCAACATCACGCTATATCCCGCACACAGCAGTATAGGCAGGGTAGGTAGTTACTTTTATACAAAATAAGTCCATACGCCTACAACATCTTAAGGTTGTCAAAAAAATCCTCGGTGGGCGAATCCGAATCGCACTTGACTATTTTTTTTTACAAAGAGTGCGACGTATTTATTAAATTTAAACGTGTTAATTTCTAGATTTTGTGGTACAGTTAGCTTACTTATATTGTATGTCTTAGCAATGCAGAGAACATATTACATAATATATGACTAACAGAATTTTTAGGAAGGGAATGTACCTGAATCTATTAAATCGTACCATTATCATTTCTTTACGTTCTGGGCCCAATAATGTGTAATGTTGATGGAGATAAATAAAAAATCTACTTACGGCATACGGAGATATTCCCTGCACCTGTTGAGAACACCATCATTTTGGCCAAAAAAACTTGCAATTTGGGTACCAAAGGTCGCATGCCAGTTATGTTTAAAAAGATTCACCGACGACGCAACCAGGTTTTATCACGTTTCTTCCATGTTAGATCGACAATATACAACCGAACAGGAATACATCATCACTGGCCCACCAAAATATAAACTGCTCAAAGCGAAAATAATTAAACTTTTTTTATTACCGCGCGAAAATAAAATAAAACAACTGCTGTCACATTAACAGTTTGGAATTAAGACATCTTCAAAGTAATTGCTTCACCTGTAGCACTTGGCTGGTCCTGGCATCTCTGGAGCATTTCTTCAAGTATTTGAACCAGACGCTTACACGACCATAGTGGACAGGACTATACCACGATGCATAGTGATAATGATTCAACTCAGTCAGACGTCACTAACCGACCACAGCGGGCAATAAAAATGAAGCGAAGCGAATGAAGGGTAGAATCCCGTTGAGGTCACCAATATAGTATTGATGGAGTTGATAATATTTTAGCATAACTATACTATCCAAAAAACCGATACTAACTATCCAATATTTGTAAACCTGTGCCTTTATACAAAGGCATGGTGAGTTTTAATCTATTAAGGGACTAACCTTACATTTCAGCATAATTTGCACTAAAACGAGACCAAGTCCCAGATATCCCAGATGTCTCAGACACCTAGATGTCCCAGACAAGGCCTAACATATTTGAATCACCATATGTAATATTTCATTCAATTCGAATCGTCTAATGAACATAAAGCTACCACCGCACCGGCTCGAAAGGCAGTTCTGCTGAGAAAAGCCTGATAGAATTTCAACAGTTGCATTTTTTTATATGGAAAAAAATATAATTTAAAATTAATTCTTTTATTTGAAAACTAGCGGCTCGCCAGCGGCTTCGCCTTCTTAAACTGACTTCTAATATGATTTTATATTACTTTAATCTGTAATATTCTAATATGATTTTGTTACGACATTATCGTAATT